>JAQHUG010000194.1:2310757-2332025 GCA_028555095.1 Dicrostonyx torquatus | reverse complement strand
GTCAGGTGCAGTCTTAGCAAGACAAGAAGTCATCCAAGGTCAGGTGCAGTCTTAGCAAGACAAGAAGTCATCAAAGGTCAGGTGCAGTCTTAGCAGGAAAAGAAGCCATCCAAGGTCAGGTACAGTCTTAGCAGGAAAAGAAGCTATCCAAGGTCAGGTGCAGTCTTAGCAGGAAAAGAAGTCATCAAAGGTTAGGTGTAGTCTTAGCAGGAAAGGAAGTCATCAAAGGTCAGGTGTAGTCTTAGCAGGAAAAGAAGCTATCTATCAAAAACCATACTAAGTAGCATGTACTGTTATCAGAGAGAAGGGAAAAGCCATCTATTCCACTTCATGGATAGAAAAATCTCCCACTTAATCAACTGTAAAAATTCTAAAGAGAGCTTGCCCATCACCTCAGGAAGACCGTCTTTCAAGAACTCATAGC
Organism: Dicrostonyx torquatus; assembly: GCA_028555095.1. Taxonomy (NCBI): domain Eukaryota; kingdom Metazoa; phylum Chordata; class Mammalia; order Rodentia; family Cricetidae; genus Dicrostonyx; species Dicrostonyx torquatus. Next base: position 2,331,601 of record JAQHUG010000194.1, on the reverse strand, counting down.
GCATCTCAGAGCCATGCACCCATGTTTCCTGCATTTATGTCTGCACTGCTCCCGATAGCTAAACTATGGATCCATTCCTGCTGCCAGCAACGGGGGATCTGATGAGGAAACTCTTGTATGTCCACACTATGGAGCCACTTTTCATCCATAGAGAAGAACAAAGTTGGACTGATGAGTTGGCTCAGTCTGGAAAATGTGCCAGCTGCCAAGCTGGCACTTACATGATAGAGGGAAAGAACTAAATCCCACTAGTTTGATAACTTCACATGTGTGCCATGGTGAACACACACACACACACACACACACACACACACACGTGAGCACTCGCACACACATAAACAGTAAAATGCAATAAATAGAATGTGTCATTTGCAAGAAAATGTACACAGCTAGGAGATGGGATATTAAATGAAATGAGTAGCCTCTTTCCTCTCATTTATGGTTCCTAGATTTGATAGAGATGATATAACCAAGTATGTATATATGACATGAAAGTAAAAGCAAGAATTTCTAGGGGGACAAAAGGACCTAACAGGAACGGTGAGAAGAGAGAAGGTATGGAGTGGGTAATATGTTTAACATTCAATATATACTTGTATGAAAGCGCCCTATGTGAGACAGAGCCATGTAAAATGAATGCACACAATAAAGATTTAAAAAGCCCATAACAAACCTATAAAACATATAAAACCTAAGAAATCTCTCCATTAACGATAGAAGGGAGAGATGATGTCCACTCTCGCATTTGTTAGTTTGACTAGTATTAGATTTACAGACAGTGAAATAATATAAGAAACAAGAAGGAAAAAGATATAAAACCTGAAAAGGAAGACAAAAAACTGCCTTACTTCCAGAGAACATGATCACCTCTGTAAAGAGTTCAGGACAACATGCAAAGAATTTTTTAAATTAATCAGGGAATTAAGCAAAATTATTGGCTTAGAAGTCTATATGCAAATCAAGTGTGCTTAGAGTCCATCTTTTCCTTGTCGTAGAGCTCACACATCGCTGTCTCTTACAGGTGACACAGATGTGGCGTGAGGACTCTGAGAAGATAGAGGACACAGCCGTGGAGTAAGGAGTGGCGGAGCTGTCGGCAGAGAGCCACTGTAGAAACCATCAAACGACAGTACCAGTCACCGGGCATACTGAGGGACGCGTCCAGTCTCAAGTGTGTCAACGAGGACTGAGCATAAGAAAACTGGCTTTTCCAGAGAAGTTTACTTATAAAATTTTCAAACAGAAAAGACTTGGACAAATGTAGAATTACACGATACCCCTAAATGGAGAGGTTTAATATCAAAAAGATCTTTTTTTTTTGAAGCATATTTCTTTTTTTTTCCTTTTTTTTATTGTTAAAAGAAAAATTTACATTTACTCCCCTTGTCCCAGGCCCTCCCGCTCCCCCACGACCCCACCACCCTCCCCCTGCTTCTTTAAGATGGGACAGGATATCCTACCCTGTGGGAAGCCCAAGGCCCTCCCCTCTCCATCTCGGTCTAAGAAGATGTGCATCCATATAGAATAGGTTCCCAAAAAGCCAATATATGCAGAAGAGATAGATAGGTGTGCCATTATCATTGGCTTCTCAGTCAGTCCCCATTGGCAGTCACATTCAGAGAGTCCGGTTTGGTCATATGCTCATTCAGTCCTGGTCCAGCTGGATTTGATGAGCTTAGTTGGCTAAAGCGCCTGTCTTGTGAATCATATTTCTTTATTGATTCTTTTGGAATTTCACATCATGCTCCCTTATCCCACTCACCTCCCAGTCCCTCCATACCCACCCCTCACCCCAAAAAAGCATCTCCCCCAAAAAACCTTTCAAAATTAATTAAAAGCAAACAAATGAACGAACAAACAAACAACCCCACCTCACTCCTCTGTCTTTGCAACACCTCTTCGTTCATCCTGGTGGCATCAGGAGCTGCAGTGTTTCACACAGCACACCCGTCTGTCCAACCAGCATCATTCACAAAATGTTCATTGCAATGAGTCTTTGGTCTGGTTGTCTATCTCTCCCCTAGTGTTGGGGCTAGCTCTCCCACTGCAGTGTCCAGCGAGGGGCAGGGTCATCTGTCCCAGGGACAGTGAGGAGCAGGATGGTTCAGCTTAGCCCTTGGAGTTCAACATCATGGCTCCTATGACCACCTGTGGTAACATGGGCCATGGACATCATCACAGATCCCAGCTGCAGCAGGATCATGGACCCAGACCATGGCCCTTGGCCATCTCGGTCCTACACATCACTATGACAATGGTGGTAGCCCAGGCCACCCAGATCAGTATGGCCTTGACAGCATGGTCTCGTGAGGTTGTCTAGACCCCAGGCATCGGTGTGGCCTTTGGTGGTATCACGGGCTCTGGACACCAACACAGATCCTAGCAGTAGTCAGACCACAGATCTAGACATGATTCCCAGCAGCAGTTCAGGCCTGGATGTCATCATTTCCCCCTGGTGACCAGCATAGGCCCCTCAGATCAACACGGTCCCAGAGGTAGCACAGCCGTTGGACAGCAAAATGGCCATAGTTGGCAGTGTAGACCCTGGGCATCCCTGTGGCCTTGGTGGCAATATGGGTCATGAATGTCTACACAGACCCCAGCTGTGGTAGGACTATAGACCCAGACATGACCCTGAGGAACAGCCCTGGCCTGAATGTCACCCTGGTCCCAGGTGGCAAGCAGGCTGCTAACATCAGCTGGTTCCTCACAGCCCTTGGTTCTTCAGAACTGCCTCTTACCACAGCACGTGAACCATTCCACCTCTTTCTCTCCCTTTTCTCCACCACATCATAATGGTACTCACGTGTCTGGAGCCACCTGTGGATGCCTTCAGGTAGGCTGGCCTATGAGGACCCAGGCTGCACCAGTGGGTATCTTTTGTCCACCTGAGATGTGTGGCATCAGGTAGGCCCATGGATGCCTTCAGGCCACCCGGACCATCTTTCATAAAGGTCTTAATTTAGTCTAAAAATTCATCATTTCAATGCTGTTGCAATAAAATTTCTGCTAGGATTTATTTTTTAATTCTTCTGTGTATGGATGACTTGCTTGAAAGTGTGTCTGTGTACCACGTGTGTGCCTGGTGCCTTACCACGTGTGTGCCTGGTGCCTTACCACGTGTGTGACTGGTGCCTGTACCACGTGTATGCCTCGTGCCTGTACCACGTGTGTGCCTGGTGCCTGTACCACATGTGTGCCTGGTGCCTGTACCACATGTGCGCCTGGTGCCTGAACCACGTGTATGCCTGGTGCCTGAACCACGTGTGTGCCTGGTGCCTGTGCCATGTGTGTGCCTGGTGCCTGTACCATGTGTGTGCCTGGTGCCTGTACCACGTGTGTGCCTGGCGTCTGTGGAGGCCAGAAGAGTGTATCAGATGCCCTGAAGCTGCAGTTATAGATGCTTATGAGCCACAGTGTGGGTGCTGGGAATTGAACCTGGATCCTCTGCAAGAGCAGAAAGTACTCTTAACTGCTGAGCCATGTCCTGAGTCCCAGGAGTTTTTAAAAAGTTGGAACTTGGTGATGAGAATTGAAAAGGAATCAATACAGGGGTCATGATCTATCAAATTTCAAGAAAAATCAAGGGCACTGTGTGAGCACAGGGATAAGACGGATAAGCCTCAAACATACATGCACCTGACTTGAAAGGGGTGACATTTTAGACCACGAGGACAGAGTCAGGTCCTGATGTGAAGGCAGATGGTTCTTTACATTGCAAAAATGGAATATGAAGCCTCTATTCTATATCAAAAGAATTAAGAAATTAAAAACCTTTAAAAATTTTAAAAGAAAGTATTTCACATCTTTTTGGCTTTGAGATTTGGACACATATGTACTATTTGTGTATATATACATATATAATACAAAAACGTACATGCCTACACATTCATGTATAATGATATGCACAAGAAACGTATTAAAACATTTAATTTGTATTAAATTTAGACATTTAAAATGTATTAAAAATGTACTAAACAAATAGTACCTAGATTAGAGAAAGATATTTTTAATGCATAAAGTTGGTAAGGATTTACACCCTTTGAAACAGTGAGTGGCAGATGATTGGCACTCCAGTTTGGAGCTGCCAGGCCCAATCATGACAGTACTACAGGATTTACATGGATTAAATCAGCTACTATATGTGAGCTCCGAAGTAGGATGTCTTGCATTTAGTGAGAACTCCCCAAAACCATTACTAACATTATGTGGAGTATGTGGGCCGAGGGTGTGGCTCAGTGAGGGTGTGCTTGCCTAGCAGGCATCAAGTTTGGTTTTGAGCCCCCCATGTATATTTACTCTAAATCACTAAGACTAACATGGTCCAGTAAAAAAGAAGTCATCGAGTGAATCACTAATGGGCGAGTTCCGCATGCTTAAAAAACAGAATTATTCTCAGTGCCCTGAGTAATTAGAAAACCGCAAGCCCAGACAACTCTGGTGGGGAGTTCATCTTGTCAGGTGACAAAGCATCGAGCAGCCTGAGACGGCAGCGCCACAGAACTCAAAATTCCTGTGATGCCGTGAGGGGCAAAGTTTCAGAATTGGCATCACCAATGGAGGCATTTGGTGTCACGTGGTAAACCTGACCACACACATCTAACAACCCAGACCATCCATTGCTGAGGATGTTCATAGGAACCTCTTGCAAACTGGCAAAGGACAGGTATGTGAAATGCTACTACCATCTGCACAGAACGGTGGGGAACACGCGGACAGCTGTGTGTGCAGATTACAGAACACAACAGGGCATTCGTCACTATAATGGAGTAACGCTACGGTGATCACATGACTAAATTTCAAAGCTTAAAGACGGTTTGAAAAAGACATGTTAAAGTGGAGCATAGTGCACACACCACTTTTGTAACTATTTCAAATATACAAGCAACATTACAGATTATTTACAGATAGATTCGGAGTGAGAGGATAAATACGAGAATTACAAATATCAAATTCAAGATAATTGTTTTTTACTGAGGAAGCCAAAAATGAAAACATAAAAAGGAATGTGTTAGAGTATGAGCCATAGGCAGTTTGAAGGGCATCTGTAATTTTTAAAAATTACTTTGTAATAACAAAAATATGGCCAAATATGACCAGGTGTGAATGTTCACACTAGGGGGAGCGAGAGCTGTAATCTTCCCTGTGTTTTGTTGTGTGTCTAAAATATTTCATGAAAGAAAAGAAGTAATCTTGCTAAATTCATGCAAATTTCTCTATATACATGTGTAATTAAGAATACTTTATTAACACCTGTAACCAAACCATTGTAGGTAATGTCTTCCACATTTGATGCCTGGCCTTGCTCCTATGCAAATGCTGAAAAGGTGCCCCTCACATTTGTAGGCCAAGATGGCTGTTAACTTTCATACAGTGTCAACTCAACATGGGAAAGAAGAGCACTTTTATCCCCAAAGTTCAAAGTGAGCTCAGTTCTTCAAACTATACATACACATGCATAAATATTCAAGTGGTTTTTAATGTTTGAGATTTTCTTTCTTTCTTTCTTTCTTTCTTTCTTTCTTTCTTTCTTTCTTTCTTTCTTTCTTTCTTTCTTTCTTTCTTCCTTCCTTCCTTCCTTCCTTTTTAAAAAAGAAAACAAACTATTTTGTTTTCATTATACATACCAATCCAAGTTCCCACTCCCTCCCCTCCTCCCATTCCCTCCACATACCCTCCCACTCCACCCCCAACCAGTTCTCAGAGAGGGTAAGGTACATTGCTTTGGGGAAGGTTCAAGGCTCTCCCTACTATATCTGGGCTGAGCAAGGTATCCATCTAAAGAGAATAGATTCCCAAAAAAGCCAGTACATGCAGTAAGGATAAATCCTGGTGCCACTGCCAGTGGCCCCTCAGTCTGCCTCAGCCATGCAACTGTCAACCACAATCAGAGGAACTAGATTAGTCCTATGTTTGTTCCTTCCCAGTCCATCTGGAGTTGGTGAGCTCCCATTAGCTCAGGTAGACTGTTTCAGTGGGTGAATCCACCATGACCTTGACCTCTTTGCTCGTATTCTCACTCCTCCCACTATTCAACAGGACTTTGGAAGCTTAGTCCAGTGCTCCAATGTGTATCTCTGCCTCTGTTTCCATCAGTTGCTGGATGAAAGTCCTATAGTGATATTTAAGATATTCATCAGTCTGACTACAGGGCAGGTCAAGATTGGGCCCCCTCTCCTCTATTGCTTAGAGTCTTAGCTGGGGTCATCCTTGTGGATTCCTGGGAATTTCTCTAGAGCCAGGTTTCCTGCTAACCCTATAATGGCTTCCTCAATCAAGATTCTCAGTATACAAACCTAAGGTCAAAAGGAAACAACAGTGTGTAAGAGCTTGGAGTCTTTGTAATAAGCGTATGTGAAGCTTGTGTAGAACTTTACACGGCAGAATAAAGCCCACCACTAGGCTCCTTCAGCAGTTTTCTTTAGTGAAGTAATTTTTCTCTTAAAAACTGTTAGCTGGTCTCACTAATTGGGTGGATCACAAACTGAAACACATTTAAATTTTGTTGGTGTCCAGACCTCAGGAACTGAGCCACAAGCCATTTCATTGTTTTTTTAAGGAGATCAAATTCAACAAAGGCATATAAACTTACAGCTGCTGATGTTTCTAGTTGGAAATAGGGACAGGGTGATGGAGTGAGCCAAGTTAAGAAGGAGACAGTTAAGGTGACGTGGGAATGACGGGATTCTGCTGGAAGTGGGAGGTACCACACCCCCCCTCTTATCTCAGCTCTTCTCATGTGCCCCCATTTCTCTCTCAGGCAGGATGACTGGGCTGTAGGGCTTCAGCAGTCCCCTAGTGCTCCTAAATTCTGAGATGCCTCCTGCACAATGTGCTCTTTTCTGTGCCATGTTCAAAAGGGAATGTATTTGGGATGTTTGGATAACCACTCGGCATATAATCGGAAGTTCGTTGTGTTTACCTTCCTACTGAAGACTTTCCTGTTTGCGATCTTCTGCTGTGCAGCAGGCCACACATGTGGTTTGTCCTTGGATGACCTTGGCATGCTTCGCTTGACCTTCCATTTCCCTGTGGGGTAGAATGAGTTGATGCAACCTTAGAAATGGCTGGAAATGCACCTGCACCGGCTCTGTAACTGCTTGGTTCTTAGTGAGCTTGGGTGTAAATTATGTGCATTTTTGAGAACTCAGCTCTATAAATAGACCCAAACCTATCTTACAACCCAAGGTATTTTAGGATAAATGAAATACATCTTTGAAATTGTTAAAGAGACTCCCAAGAACTAAAAATATAACCTGTCTAACCTAATATCAGGGTTACATTAGAAATGGACCAATATGCCTAAAATTATATATAATAGATATATTGGTGATGACCCTTTTGTTCTGAGCTATTAGAAGTAAATGGCATATAAAGTAATTAAAATAGCAGAATTCTGGGAAATGGTGGAATGAGAAATTAAAAGCTGTGATATAGATTCACATTCCTGAGGAAATCCATTGATCATAATTAGCCCACAAGCTAAATCACGAAGAATGAGTAGATTCTAAAGCCCACCTGTAACATCATAGTTACGGATAATGCCTTTTCTTCTTGGTTAATGGATATATGATTGGTTCTCAAATGTTGCTCCGCCGATATTAGAAATGGGTTGCCCTTAAAAGCCCGTTTCTAAGCTTTCAGAGCACCAAGGCATTATGGTTTTCTTTCAACGTGATGGAGATGCAATGTACGTGCTGTCAACTCAAACAGGTACTAGAACAGACAGCCGCAGGGTGAAGGGCAGAGGTCAAACAATCAGAAGTGGCTATCCACTGCAGAGATCATCAAACAGGCATGCCATCAATGGACTCAGGCGAGAACGTTGGAAATTAATCAGCTCAGCCCTCAGTGTTTAGCCAGGCTGATTATCTATGCCCTGGAATGCGAACATGTGATGACGGGCCGAGAAACTAGAGTAATAGGAGTCCGGTCTCAACAAAGGCTGCAAAGACAGATCAATTTGCAATATTCTCTTCTGCACCCATGCAACAAAGCAGAAACATGAAAGCGCAACATTAAGGGATGCTCCCTAGGAGCTGGATGAATCAATAACATCAGTGGCGAAGAAAAAAGTTTCTCATTCTCTCCGGTACCCTGAGGGCTTTCCTATCTCGGGGAAGTGATGAGTGGTGGTGGCCTCTGTCATGTTTCCCGTCACCTACGCAGTGTCATCTCCTGCCACCTCAAGGTGAATGTTGCTAAGTCTTGGTCACCGAAAGGAAAAGTTAGGAAATGACAGTCTCTTGTTAGGAAGAGATGCCCCGTGCTGCTGGGCAGAGGGTAACAACTGTGTCCTGCCAGGTCACAGGGGCAGACAACAAAGCAGAGTCAAAACAGTGTGAGAAAGTGGGTCTCATTACTCCTCAGCTACCCTAAAAGTGCCAGGTTATGCTCCCCGCTATAAAATGGGAAAGGCTGCCTCCTATTTAGGGTTTTCAAGACTTGAGTCATCTGTGGACAGAGGGCAGGGAGTCCGCAGAGAAAGGAGAGCTGGGAAGGAACTTAGAGAGAGAAGAATGTGCTAAGGTCCAAGGCAGGCTCTTCGCGGCACTATTTCAGCCCCGACTGAGATCAGATCTCATGTGAGTGTGTGTGAGTATTTGTACATGTGCATGTGTGTGTGTGTGTGTGTTTGTGCACGCATGCAAGTACATATATCGGGATGAGAAGAAACGGGACACGTGAGAAAGGGACCTGTCGGGCGAGCATCTTCTGGAGCTTGTAAGACTGTCAGACCGACTCTTCTCTCCTCTAAATCATTTCCTGTAGAACAAGGAGATGATTATCTGACTGCTAGAGGAAAGCGAGGGGATTATATTTCATTTCGGGGCAGGAATGTAGATTTACGGCTGATGGGATTTTTTTTTAAGTCAACCACCCAACAATGACTGAGTTCACTGCATGTGGTGAAGCATCTTGTCTATGCTTTGTGTTTTAACCGGACGGAATTTATGCACGAGTATAGTGGTTTGGAGTCTGTCGTTAGAGGGTCAATGCCCAAGAATGCACGGAGAGAAAAGGGCCATTGTGTACCTGCTCGAGAACCGTGCACTCACCCTTCTCTCTTGATACTCCGACTTAGAGACATCTCTGTACTGATAAGATGGTTGATAGAATTCTGTTGAGGTGGAGATGGATCCTTTACCTGGTAGAAGCAGGGAATTTGTCTTACGTAGGATTGAGTGCCATGTGGATGAAGCGGTGGATGGCAGGTCCCTCAGTTGGAAAGAAGGTGTGTCCATAACCAGACCTCCCACTGGTTTACAGAGAAGGAGGAGAAGGGCCAAGTACTCCAGGATGGTCAAAGGGGTGAGAAGGTAAGCAGCATCTGGTGGGGAGTATTGGGATTCTGGACCCTGGAACTGCAGTAGCCGGGAGAAGTATTGGGTACCCAAAGATCTATGAGTGGCTGGGTATACTGACTACAATGTACATTGACTCCAGTGGAGCCCAGAACATGGGTAAGACCTGCAGCAAAGGAGGAGATACATTTAGCTGGGGACACTGAACTTTTGTGGATGAGGACATATACCACTGGAGAGTTTAAAAGACGAAATGACTCTGTAGAAAATAAGACTTTTTGGCTAAAAGAAAACCTTTCCATCCTCGTAATTTTTGTAAGATAAAAAGTAGCTTTAAATAAAGCTCCCCTCTGTGAGATGGGGGTGGTCTTAGTGTGCCCTCTCCTTCAGTAGGTCTTCATGTGGCAAGAGAGTGTTTCAGACCTCTCCTTGTCTTGGTTCATCGTCTTGGTCATCAGAGTTTTGCTTAACATAGGACGTCAAGGGCCTGTCCGTCTCCATGCTGGCCTCTCTGTCAACAAGCGCAGCTCCGAATTATTCTGATCTTAACAGCCATGCTGCATGGCTTGCTGATCCGAAACCTGTAGGCGTTAAAACTTTCGAGTCTTTTTCACAGCCATGGCCAAAAGCCAGTTTTTCTGTCTGTTGGGAAAAGTGACTTTGTGAACTGAGACCAGAGCTTACTCCTTCCTGAAGCTTTTCCTTATTGAATCCTGATTGTATTCACTAAAACTCTGATACGGCATGTTACTTTAATTATTTTTTTTATTTTGATATGATTGGACGTTAAAAAAGCCTCACATGACTTTACTAACAGGCTTTCATAATGGTTTTGTTATTTTGTTTGATTTAACTCTTATGCATGTGGAAAGAGGCTGCAATCATTAAACAGATAAACCTTGCATTCTAGTTTTAAAGTAACATATTTAAGGATTAAATTTTTCAAGTTTTATTTTTATTTCCTGTGTCCAAGTGTTTGTCTATTTGCCATGTGTGTGGTGCCCATGGAGGCCCAAAGAGGGTGTTGGGGCCCCTAGAATTGGAATTAGAGATAATTGTCAGTTACCATGTGGGAATCAAACCCTGGTCCTTTGGAAGAGGTCCACTGAGCCATCTCTCCAGCCCCAGAATTTTTATTTTAATTGCAACAATCTTCAAAATGAAATATGGTTGCTTAATATTTCCTCATGTGGTTTTCTGCTTATGCCATAGCACACCATAGTAGAACTCTAGGGCTGAACAGTCAGATTCTTCCTATATTTAAACCACTTTAGATCTATGTGTGTGCATTTTTCAATTCTTTGTGTATGCTATTTTCCTATGGCAAATTTCTAGCAGAAAGTCTAGGTACACATTTACTAAGTGAGAGATAGATAAGTAACTTTTTATGGCTGCAAAAATACAATGCCAGTGACTTTCCGAAACCCAATTGTCACAGAAATCGTGACAATTTATTTGGGTCTTCATCTTTTTCTGGGATGGCAAAGCCAAGGCTGTTTCTTTGTTATTTAAGTAACTCATTAATTAATTAATCGCAAACTCATCTCAATACAGGGTCATTCTGCCATTATTCCTTCCTTTGGTACTCAGAGGAGAGCATCTTGTGGCGGGGAAGGCAGAATGCTCTCCTGTTGCATCCCCGCTCGCAATCCACAGTGATGGATGAGCGAATGTAATGTGTTCTGAATTCTGTCACGTTTATCTGATGTTCATTAGCTTCCTTTAAAAGAAGGTTGTGTGGGATGAGTTTGTTGCTGGCGAATCACTCCAGACTCCAAGTGCTACCCACTTTCTGAATACCAGCGACATTTCCCATCACGCCTAGAAAGATAACCCTAAAAGTCACATGGAAGCACAAAAGACCCAGAGTAGTCAAGGTAACCTTGAACAAAAAGGAACAAGGCTGGTGACATTATGGCAGCACTTGAGGGGAAACTGCAGAGACTTAGCAACTGACACAGCATGGTATTGGCAGGAGAACCCCCTACTAGTGGAACAGAAGGATAAGATAAGAGGCCATGGAAACCCACGTGTGCATCTGCTGTTGACCAATTCTCAGTAAAGGTGCCACAAGTCAGGCTTCTCATTACAGGGATAGATAACCACTTGCAAGAGGAGGGATGTTTGACTATGGTTCCAGAGGCTGGGATTTCCTTGCTGTAGGCCTGTAGTCAGAGTCAACATGGTGGGGAGCCAATGGTGGTGCAAAGTAGTTCATTTCAAGGAAGACAGGAAGCGGAGAAGCTGGAAGGAGCAGAACAAAACTCATCTTTCCAAAGACGCAGTCTTTCCTCCAGCTACCATCAAATGGATTTCTTGTACCTTCCCAAATAATGTCTGACCCCCAGCTGAGAGCCAAGCCTTCAAGACACAAACCTGTGGAGGACATTTCATATCTAAACCACAGTGGACAGAAGCCCTGTCAATGAAGGATGCTGGGAAAAGGATGTGTATTTCAGTGTGTTTATCTGCCACATGCCAGGCCTGGGTTCCATCCTCTAGCATCATAGTAAAAGAAAAAAGAAGTAACGTGGGAGGTACACACACACACACATACACACACACAGATGACATACAAATACACACACAGATGACATACAGATACACAGACACAGAGAAACAGAGAGGCAAAGAATACACTGTCTGATCCTTCTTGTTTTCACAGTTCTAGGTGGCATGCTTAGCATGCACTGTATATTATGCAGCTAGACAACTCAGCTGATGTTTGCTGAGGGCTGTCTATGCGTCAAATACTTAGGTAAAGTTAGAATAAGATTGATGTATTCCATGCGTTCATGGAGGAGTCTAATGGAGGAAGACAGTTGGTCAATAGTTACAAAAATCTCTAGTTTGTATAAATACAGAGTGTTAGACGAGGGTATCACAGTCTAATGTAGCTGTTCTGAGGGTCGTGGAAGGCTTTTTGGAGGAAATAAAATGCTCTGACTCCCGAGTGTGACAGGAGTTATCTAGAACAGATAGAATGGTGGGGCAGGGGTGAGGATGGGGTGGGGTGAGGGTGGAGCAAGGGTGGCGTGAGGGTTGGGCAGGGGTGAGGATGGGGTGGGGTGAGGGTGGGGAAGGGGTGAGGATGGGGCAGGGGTGGGGGTGGAATTGGGGTGGGGTAGGGCAGAGGTAAGGATGGAGTGGGTGAGGGTGGGGCAGGGGTGAGGATGAGGTAGGGGTGAGGCTGGGGCAGGGATGTGGGTGGGGAAGGGCTGAGGATGGGGTATGGTGAGGGTGGAGCAGGGGTGAGGGTCGGCAGGGGTGAAGGTGGGGCAGGGGTGAGGATGGGGCAGGGGTGAGGGTGGAGTGGGGTGGGAAATCCTAAACAGCATCTGGAAATACCGTGCTCTGCTCCAGAGAAGGCACACCACAGTGAGACCTGAGAAGGTGGACAAGTCAAATGCAGTGGACCTTAAGCATTGGTGTATGTTGTAGCACTGTGAGAGGATTTGGTTTGTATCAGAAATCAAGGGGAAGCCCCTTGAAAATAGAACAACCTTGCATGTTTACAATGATCACGCATGCGTTGATTAACAACTGAACATTGGGAGCAACACGTGGATCCCCTTTGCTTTACCAAATGTACAAACAAGTTGGATCTGTTCTGAGTTTTTCTCAGAATGTTTCTCCTTGAGCCCATCCCACTTCGTCTCCCCGGATGAATATTCTAATCTGGTCTTTGCCCTTGAAATCTTGAGCAGGTGGTTTCCGGGGTCCGGACCAGCGATGAGGAAAGGGCTTTGAAGTGAGGAGCTGTCCCTTGGTCAGGGCAGCCTCTGGAGCACATGCTGGGTGGTTGCAGGCTGTGAACTAGCCTCGTGTGGGTATGTAGGTATCTGTAGTTACATGTGTGGTTACATGTGTAGGTATCTGTAGTTATGTGTGTAGGTATGTAGGTATCTGTAGTTTTCTGTGTAGTTACGTGTGTAGGTATCAGTAGTCATGTGTGTAGGTATGTAGGTATCTGTAGTTATGTTTGTAGGTGTGTAGGCCTGGGCACACAGGCTAAGGGGCAGTTCTGCGGCGGGGCCCCTGGAAGCAAGGCTGCAGCTACAGAGTCCAGGAGTAGGAGGTGTGGGGGTGACGTGAGGCCAGGGTGTCTCCTGCCCCTGGCTCTCCAGAGACTTCTCCGCATACCCTGAATGGATTCACACTGCAGTTATGCCAGTCAGCCTGTCTCTAGAGATCACCATAGAAGCCAAATATATTCTATTCCTTTATTGAATATATTTGTTCATAGATATTATTTGGTTGTTGTAGTTGGCTGTTACTAGGCCTAAGAGTTCCTGAGTGGTATCAGAAGCCAGGTGTTTAACTCTTGATTAACATCTGGTAATGAATTCAAGGCCCTGCTCGGGCCTGAGTATAGTATGTAGGTTTATACTAACAGCAGCGAAGACAACCGCTACTGTTCTTTTCCGCCCCACCACCATCAGGTGTAATTTGCCAGACCCTGCTAGCTGCATGGAATTCCTCTAGGTTTTACAATGGCCCCGGCAAGGTAGGTATTCATATTGCTGTCATCGGCTGTATCAGTAGGCTCCCAGAAGAAAACAGATGGCCTACTTAAATGAGGATAATTTGTGATAAGTTTAATAAGGGGCCTATTTACAAAAGTGTGATTGGGGTGAGGGAAATCCCCAGCACGATGTGCCTGGGGCGGGTAACAGTAAGCCTCTTTGTTACAGGAGAAGAATGGAGTGGGAGGGGAGTGAGGAGATGCGGGAAGCACAGAGTGGGCTGTTTGAGGATGCTACAGCAGGAGTTGAGCCTTTCTATAAAGAGATGAAGTCGGTCGCCCCACCCCCACCCCAATCCTGTAACAATGAGGCAAGGCAGTAAACATTCCAAGATCACCTTTCGCCATCCCTGCCATCACTCATTGAGAAGCCAGAGGCAGGGGAGCTTGTTTATGAGTTCTATGGTCCTAGCTGTGCAAGGTGGAGGGGGGAAGCACAGGGGAGTGAGCGGAAAGCATCCGGCCAGCACACCAGCCAACTTGGTTCCCGGTTGCGGGAGTCAGTGCTCCGCCTTCCTTACTCCTGTCTCCACTCCAGACGATGATGGTTTCAGCATCCAGGTATTTGGTCCACGATACAGGTGATCTTTCAGCTGCCTTACCTCCTCTGTAAAACCTCTCCCTCTTTCCCCTAATTTCACAAACCACATTCACAAACCGCATCACTACGAGACCCATGTATTCATTGAGAAGCCTAGGGCAGGGGTCCCTTGCTCATTGTCTACTTCAGTCCCGTGTCTTCACTCCTTCTCTTCCCCAAGGTTGAATTCTCCAGCATTAGGATCACTCTCTGCCTGCATCATCAAGTTTCGCATCCTCTGGACCATCCCTCTACCGGGTAACACCCAGTTTTGGCTGATGTCACCCGATTATCCCTTCCATGCCTGTACTCGAGTATCTCAGCTTTGATGGGAAGAACGTACAATTTGAACCAATGACCGTCATGTTAAGATCATGTAAACTGAAGTTCCTTGAAAAAACAAGCAACCCTCATTCATGTTCAAGATTCTATAAGGTTGGGTGACTGATTGGGATTTGGTGGTGGTAGACTTACACCGTCTTTAACTCCCTAAGAAGTCATCTATCACTCGTGGCTGATCTGACCAACATCATCCTGTCAACTATTAGGGGAAAACATTTGGAATATATTACTAAAAGCCGAGAATGTGATTGGATAGCACCCGAAACCTGTAGCAGTATTTACCCCGCCTTGCTGTAACCCACCTACTTGATGTCCCCATTGAGAGTGATGACTTATGACTCAACTTTGCTCTGTGACTATACACTTCATGTAGTCGCCTACAGGGTGGAACATATCATCCCGGGGAACCCGAGACCACGCTCAGGCCATGGTCACTCATTGGCTTAGCGTAAGATCTTAAACCTCGAGGTAAGTGCTGTGTTTTGTCTCCAAAATCTGGGGTCACCAGTCACAGAACTCTATTGCGGGCACTTCTTGGACATTTTCCTGGGAAGGAAATGCTTTCTGGTAGTGTTCAACACAGAATTTGTCTGACCAGACCTTTAGTGCTTTCTCATTGGTTCCCTCCCAGAGGACCTCTCTTTGTATTTTCCTAAGAAAACAAAACCAGCCAATCAAGAATTTCCCCAGCTTCTGCCCACTTAGATATATCCATCCATATGTTTCTCGGCATATGCCTTCTTCTGTCTTCCCTCTTGTTACATGAAGCGTTTGTAGACAAACATACAGACGAATGACACAGAGAAGCTGTGATCAGGTGGACAAGGCTCTCTGATGGAGAAGCCCCACCACTCTAGGAACTCGGTTTATTGCATACAGTTGAGCAGGGAGGTGGGATTATTGCACCCAGCTGAACAAGAAGGCAGGTTTAGCTAATCTCTGCAGGGGAGCAGCCTCTGCAGGGGAACACTCTTCAGCCTGTAAACATCCATCTGGGGAGCAGAAAAACGGTGCGCTTTTTTTCTTTTTTTGTACATACTATCAACATTTGCACATGGGCCATTTCCCTCTGAGTCTCACTTAAGGAAGGCTTTGCCACTCCCGTGGCCTGAGTCGTTGAAGTCTTTGACAGAGTTGTGCCCATGTCAACAACATGTGCTCATTAAGGACTTCACTCACACCCTATGGTCCACGACACACCCCCGTCCCTTGATTTTTCTTGTTCCTTCCATTGTATAGATTAAAGTGTGTATATGTGCGTAATGACACTGAAAGCAACTGTTGATGGTGGAGGGGCCTCAGCAGGGGAGGACACTGCATCCTTAATCACCATTTAGAGAACTGCCTGCTGACAAGGGGTGTCTGCTCTGTGTCCTGCCTAAACAAAAGAACTAAAAGTCTTAGTGCATGAAGCCACAGGACTCTTGTGTTTGTAAGAGTAGCGAACACGACTTCAATGAATAATTAATGAATAGCATCTTACCTCAAAGTTCTAGAAGAACTTTGATTCTCTTTATACCAAGCTTGCTTCCATCCCAGTCTAGCAAATGTAGCACAGGGTGCTGGCATCCCTCAGCTGCTCGGTAGAGGAAGGGTGTTTAGCACACACCGGGTTTTCGCAAACGCTTGCTGAATGGACGTATCTACACCTCCTGTGAAGCTTAGAAATCTGTCTCAGTGGATTTGTGTGCTTCTCCCCACCTCCACCACAGCATGTCAGTTCAAACGTGTGCCTTCTTATGAAGCCACTGCTACCCAGGCCTCTCTTCTGCTGGAGAACACATCGGCTCTAGTTCCTTAAAGGGTCTGAAATGATCTTCCGTTCTTTCCCCATGTCCAGCTCCCTCGTCTTGTCAGACCACATCTTAAATGTTACCTCCTCAGAGGGATCTTCTCTGGCCATTCTACACCCACCCACCCACTGTGAGTTTACAGCTCTCTGTTTTATCCTTGTTCCCACACTTGGAATTGACAATTCTGTACTAGTGTGTCTTAAGGTTTTCCTTCCACGTTTGCAAGGCACGGGAAGAGAAACTTTGTTTGACCCTTGTAAAGGACTATCCTCCAAGCTACCATCTTTATGGGGTTCTTCTGGGCCTGCTTATAAAAGATTACTAAGGCAGGGCCTGTTGGCGATTTCCCTTCCTTCACAGAAGAAGGGGGCAGGGGAGGGTCACAGAACCCTCACATGAGTATCCAACCACCAGCTCTTTCTGCCAAACACTTGCGTGTAATTCTGCCTGAATTGCACTTGACTTTTTGGGAGGGGATAGAGAAAGTAGGGGGAGGACGAGAGGAGGGACTCCATCTACACAGGGAAGTCATTATCCTTGCCCAGTGCAGACCTTCCAGAGTGGTGGCTTTAAGGTCACCTCTGCTCCTTAAAACCCCTCACTCACAGCTCTGTAAGGAAGCCTGAAGTTCTCTACCGCCTCTGAACTCTCGTGAATCATACCTCAGGTTTTCCTTGGGCCCTTAGGAGGAGGGGTAGATGTTGTTCATGTTTTTGCCCAGGCAAAGAGTTTTATCAACCATACTGAATCCCCAGGATAGGACCGGATTTGAGCTCTGAGTATACGGTGTAGTGTGGGGCTCAGAAAAGCGCAGACACTCTCCCGAGCTTCGGCAAGCTCAGCAACAATGTTGCTGCCACTCTATTCAAGGTTCACACATGACCTAGAGACGGGTGTTGCTAAGACGGATGCTGCGGACAGCCGTTGTTATTTTAAGATCTCCGAAATTTCTACAAAAATGTTTCACTTCAGAGAAAGCGCAAACAGAATAAGCGCATGCAAAATGGGCGTTCTCTGCCAACCCTGGGCGGTCACTCACATTTTGGTGTGTTTCTGAGTGTTTGTGCACATCTCAGCAAAAGTAGCATAGTCTGATGACAGTGGAATATTAGACACGTTCCTTTACTGTGGGTTAATTGTGCTCGACGGGCACCTCCTTGGGGGATGCTTTAGCAGAGTTCCAGACCCAGGGAAACTCCTTGAGAAAGTGTGTTTGGGTCTGCAAAATGGACTTGGCCTCAGGTCATGGCTTTGCCCCTTACAGGCATTAGATGATGCCCATTTATCATTGCTCTGGTCCTGAGGGTGAGAGGGAAAGGCAAGAGATGCTGCGCTGTTGCAGAATCTGGTGACTCAGCTGCTTCGGCGGTGACAGGCTAATGTGTCCTGGCGGCAGCTTGCAGACTGGTGGTCATGTAGCCGACTTCCACCGTATACAATAAATACAGGCCTTAAAAAAAAAACAACATAACCCTTAAGGTGAAATGGGCACAGTATGGCTGCATTCTTCTTGCCTTGGCACCTGGAAAACAAGACTCACTAAAGCTCCCAAGACAAGAGATGAAGCGATGGCACAGCCATGACTTAGTTCTCATGTGCTCTGTGTCTGTAAATCAGGGCAGTATAACAAGACCCGGGACAAGAGAAGGGCACATGGCACCAAGCTCAACGCCAGGAAACTAAAAACATAGTTTGGTTTTTTGGTGGCCTATTTCAGTGACTTGCCTTTAGACACACAGTGTTGAACTCTGGTTTTGGTCTCAGCTCCTGGTGCTATGTACCCAGACCTTCCAGGTGAAGCCTAAGCACAAATCTCTTCTGCAGCCCTGAAGGCCCTTTCTGTGAGACAGGACGTGCCAGGAGAAACCGTGCCCCGCCCCCCCAAACATGCACATACCAGTCTCCAGAATGTGAAAGTGTGTGACTTCCTAGAGCTGCAGATACTGTTCGGCGAATGATCCTAAGGTGAGATTTTTTGGGATTACCAGGATCACTCCAGTGCAATTGCAAGGGTCCTTTGGAGAGAGGAGGCAGGGTGGAGTCAGAAATAGATGCTTGGATAGAAGGCGAAGGCAGAGGAGAGGGAATGCTCTTCATTTTGCATAGAAAGCAGGAAGTGGTCATAAGCCAAGGAATGTGAATGGTCTCAAGAAGATGGGAAAAGCTAAGAAATGTATGTTTTTCCTTGATACTTCTAAATGAAATTCAACCTCATAGACCTGTTTTAGACTTCTGGGTTCCATGTATTCTCCTCCTCCCCTTCTGTACCTTAGCCTGCTTTTGTGTGTGTGTGTGTGTGTGTGTGTGTGTATTGTGTGTGTGTGTGTTTTGTGTGTGTGTGTGTGTTGTGTGTGTTGTGTGTGTGTGTTGTGTGTGTGTGTGTGTTTGCTTAACCCAGGGACCTGCATATGCTATACGAGTAATTTAGCACCAAGTTACACTAGGGCCCCGTTTTGGACTCCTGATCCCCCAAACTGTGGTATTCTAAATTTGTGCTACGTTGGGAGCCAGCGAGTTCATGGCAATTTATACGGCAGGCCTGGGAGCTGCACACACGTGGTTACTGTAAGTGAGGGAAACTCTAGGTCAGAATTCATGCCAAGTCTGCTCATCGGTAGGCGGTGCCCAGGGCTTTGACTTGAGAGCAATCCTGAGGGTTTTGCTGATGGAGGATACCACCGTCATCAATCAGCAACCTGTTTTGGTTCAGGATGCGCCTCTGTATCTAAGACCCAAATCTTTTGGGGATGAGCGAAGATATAATTCACCGAGTTTAAAAACTGGCTCTTTTGCTGTGTTGAAAAACGAGCCCCCCCACAGAACCGTGGAGTGTGCTTTGGTGGTCTGCTCGGCTGAGGTGCTTGGCAGGGGTGCTGCTGGCTTTCCCTGGTTCCGTTTGTCTAGAGACTCCACTGACTTGCACATTTGGATGTCTGATGCCCCTCTTATTCAGTTTTCCTATCTATTAAGAACCAAGTTAAGCAAAAGTTATTTTGAGGTAGATTGAAGAAACTACTCGGGGTTTAAAAGGCAGAAAGGGGTGATTTCACTTATAAAAATAGACGCCTGGAAGGCTTAGTGAAACCAGGCATAGACAGATCTCTTTCTCACCCTTTTGCTCTTCATGCCCTTTGCCCTGCTCCCGGGCACTTCTGTTTGGAGGCTTTGAACACGTATCAGGCTCTCAGAGTCTCCGGCGCAGCGCTGTGCAGGCTTGAATCACGAGTCGTGTTTTTAGGACTGTGTTAGTGAGTGAAGTTACAACCAGGACCCGTTGTTTGTCATTGGCAGCTAGGATGCTACTTCCCACCTCTTGGGTCCACAGAGGACACTTGGCAGCTGCGGGACATAATTATGGCTTTTCTGAATATCTTTCAGGCATTTGGATCTGTGGCTCCCTCCTTGGGTTGCTCCCCTGCTAACTAATATGTTACTGGCTCGACGCAGTTGACAGCTGGCTCTGCCTGTGGCTAAGGGCCCACCTCTGGGGCTGTCTCAAAATGGGGCTAATGAGGGGCTGTATGAGTTCTCTGAGTTTCCAAGGCATCAACTACCTGGGAGCAAAATGTGTGTGAGGCCCTGGTGTGCCAACCAGGGGTCTCGGCGCACAGTTGGATGCACCAAAAGAACCAATTATTCTTCTTGGTAGACTATGGGGATTCTTTAGTTAATTTTTAATGTAATTAAAACAAAACAAAGCAAAACTAAGTTAGAGCATTTCTGAGCCCCAGAAGAGAAATGTTCAGAAGGGGATGAAGTTGCCCTCTCTCCTGGGAGGACCGGTCCTCTTCTGCTTGCTCATCCCTGTTCCCACATTGTTAGGAGAAGTCACAGAGAGGGTAATGGGGCGTAAGCTAAAGCTGCAGGTGGCTGCGCGGAGGCGACTCCGTAGGTGTTCATATCAGCTCATGTGTTTTCCCAGTGGGAAACAAAGGCTCAACAAGGGCACTTTCTTATCTTATTATCAGAGAGTCCGAAACCAGGGCCCACACCGCCCGAATTCTCAATAGGGAAGGGACAGTGTCTAAGCATGGGAGATTTCCACCCAGATAGCCAGAGTCTTGTGGGCAGGGATCGGGTTTGTTTGTGTCTGCATCCCTGCCACTTGATACCTGGCAATAGGGGGAGACTCGGTCAATGCTTGTGGGATGAAGGAGCAGGTGAACTAAGCAATGCTTCACACAGTTCAGGTGGGAGGGATGGAAGCATTGTTCACACCCAGGAGCCAGGAGCTAGGACAGGCTCAGCTTTGTCACTGCTGTCTTATTTAAAACACCTTTAGCAATCTCGTGTGTGTGT
>JAQHUG010000194.1:2203656-2309797 GCA_028555095.1 Dicrostonyx torquatus | reverse complement strand
TGTTCTATCAGACTGGCCTGTGGGCTTGTCTGGAGGACTGTTCTATCAGATTGGCTTGTGGGCGTGTCTGTGGGGGAGCATTTTCTTGATTGTTGGTGGAGAGGGACCAGGTAGGTCTGGGCTGTCTAAAAGAAAGACAGTTGAGTGAGCTACAGGAAGCAAGCAGTATTCCTCCAAGGTTAGGCATCAAACTCCTGCCTTGAGTTCTTGCCTTGGTTTCTCTCAATTATGGACTGTACCCATAAGTCAAAATGACCCTTTCCTTCTAAACTGCTTTTGGCCATTTTTCTTTTCTTTTTCGTTTTCCACTTGTCAGCCTGGAGCTCACTGGGTAGGTGATAGGCTAGGTTAATTGTTTACTAAACTCCAGGAAGCTGCTTATATTCTCTGTGCCTGTGGTGGGATCAGAAGTGAATGACCATGGTTTTTTGTTTGTTTGTTTGTTTTAAATGTGTGCTCTAGAAATTGAGCTTGGGTCTTCATGCTTGCCTGATAAGCACTCTCCTGAGTCAGCTATGACCTACCCCCTAAATATATTATTAAAAGTAATTTCTCTGTTTTAAAACAACTTTTGAAACATGACCCACATTTGTGTTCCACACTGTTTCTTTTTAACAGCCCCTGCCACAGAGAGTTCCTGAGTGTCTTTGTTGAGCAAATGGACTGGGGTAAGAGGTTATTAGCCAAGATGGTTCTAAAAAGTTATCTGATAATGCATCAGCTAGTTAAATGAGTCTTAAGTAAATAGCCAAAGGATTACAATTAAGAGGCACTTTGGAGCAGATGTGCCTGCTTAGTTCTGCCCCACTGGCAAACTCACTAGTCAGCAGGAGGCTGACTCTCAGAAGGGCTCAGAGATGTGGGGCAGCTCTTGAAGTCAGCCTTGTGGGAACCCAGGTTCTATGTCCCAAACCTTTGATGTTTGGGGCTGGTGTCACAAGAGGACAGTGAGGTACAATGCTGACTACCGATGTATGCGCAAGCCGTCTGAATCCGTATTCTGGAAAGTCAGGCTGTCTGCTTTGTTCCCTTCCTCTTCTGCACTCCGATACACCGTCTTCCATAGAGGCAGCAGGCCAGGGGCTTGGGTCCACCCACTTTAGGGTGAAGGACACAATGGAATCCTACCCTTCTCTCCCTGGGAGAAATGGAGCTGTGTTTCTCTGTGAGCCAGCCAAAGGTCCTTGCAGCCTCAAGCTTAGGCTCATTTTGCTCTTGCTGGGTGTAAAGGGATAGCAACTCCCCAGAGTTTTCGTTGTGAGGCTGGTCATACTTGTTCAGTCTCAGCTAGGATGCTGCTTCTTCACAGAGGCCTTCCTATGCCCCAACTCGGTCTACCTGTGAGAGTCCACTGGACACCCATTAGTCTTTTGGGGTCATTTCTTTTGATTTGCAGTTACTATACTCACTTGCTCTTAATTAGTCCCAGACTTATAGCTGTTCCCCTTCACTTCCGTAGTCCAGTCACCCACCCCTCCAAACCGGTTTTTTGAGTGAGTAACTGAAAGGAAAATTTGGTGTGTCTAGCAACGGGAATTAAATTTCATCTCTAGAAATGGCCACTATTTTCCCCAGACAGGAGCCCTAACTGGGTAGGGAATCTATCCCTAGACGGTGTTCACAGAGGCCTGTTAAGGCAGGAATATACAGAAGGTAATTGCCCAAGTCCTCCTCAGCCTGAGCACACGCCTGTGGGGGAATGGCTAGGTGGGGAGGGCAGCTTGGTGTGCTGGACTTCCGCTCACACACAGAGCTGCTGAGCTAAAGGTGATGAGGCTCCCAGTGTCTCTTGTGCAAGGGATTTGTCTACATTCAAAATATTTAAAATAACTTACTATTTTGGAGGTCACAAATAGATGCTACTAGTCCTCTGCTTAATTCTAGCATAATTTAGCCCCCATTTCCTCCCAGATGTGATGTCAGATAGTTTCAAAACTGAGAAGGAATGGGATGGCCTTTGCTTTGGATGTGGTACCTAGGAGCTTTCCCATGGGCATGGAGATGAGGGAAGCTGTGTGGCTTGTGCAGACACAGAGACTTGTCACAGGCAATGGCTTTTCTGAGAGGGCATATGGCCCTTTCAAGATGCTGTTGCTACCTGAGTCAGGAAGATCCAGGGGGCAGTGTTGGAGGAGGGATTGAGTATGATGGTGGGCAGGAGTCTTGGTGTCCTTGGTCCTAGCACTCCTGGTTGGCTTGAGCTGACATCAGACACAGATCTCACACGGTCCTTCCTTCTCTCGGAGTGGAGAAAAGTTGAGTCAGGTTCTGGACATTGCCTCTAGCTTACTAAAGTCCAGAGAAGACAGATCAGACTCTGTGTTACCTTTCAGGACTGTCAGATCATTTGAGGACACACTAGAGGGAACTGATATCCCATAGCTCTGCTAAAACCTTTCAAGGCCCCACCAGTGTGCCTCTGAGAGAGTTCTACATCACCATGACATGACATCACCATGACATGCCATCACCATGCTATGGGGACTGCACAAGTGACCACAGAACAAACAATGCAGTGATCGAGCCACATATTCCTGGGAGAGTGGCCGAAGGAGAAAGCCTTGATGCCAGTGATGGGAGCCAAGTGCATCTTTCTGGGTGCTTCGAAGTGACGGGACAACCCCTAGCTGTCGAATTCTCATCAGGAAGGAGGTGGAGATTTGGGACTGGAAATGATTGCCGGGGAGTTGATCAGTTAAGGACCTTCTTTCTCCCATGTATCACGAGCTACATGTGTGTTTCCAGCTCAATCCCAGCCTTCTAGGGACTGGTTAATGGAAATATTATTAATCCAGACTTGATCCCAACTTGTGCTTATCATACTTTCCTGGGTGAGGGGCATTATACATGCTGATATGTGTATGACGGTGGGACCCAACGTGTGTGTGTGTGTGTGAGTGTGTATGTGTTGGGGGATGTTAGTGCAGGTGAATGCCACATTGTATATATGAAGGTCACAGAACAACTTTTGACTGGTTCTCACCTTTTGTTCAGTTCCCAGGACTGAACTCACACACTCAGGCTTCCGTTACAAGGGCTCTTAGGAGCCATCTCACAGGCCCCATTTTGGTAAAGTTTTGCCTGAAGGTTGGAGCTGCCTGGGTTTTATGCTTTGGGGGCTGATATTCTCCACCTACGTATTGGAAAGTAATCATGAATGGAGCTGAGAATCGGCTTCAGGATGTGCAGCCCGGTCAGTGTGGTCAGGGGAACACTGACCGTCTGAGGCACTTACATGGTTAAACAGTGTGCTTTCTTGTCAGTGTTATTAGACGCAAAGATAAGGAGGAAATATACTTAAAAATGTGCATCGAAGGAACAGACATTCAAAACACCCTTCGGGGTCAGTTTGCGGGGCTTGTCCAACCAGTGTCTCAGGCTGTTCTGCACACAGGATGTGTCTGAGCTGCACAGCACAGGGGAGGTGGCTTGGATTTGTTTGTTTTTATTCCGACTAACCTAACCATAAATAGAAGCATCCTCTACTTTTAAATAATGAGTTTCAATGTACCATTTGTTGAGGAATCTTGAACCCTGGCCTTTTCTTGGTCTTAACATATGGTTACAAGAGTTATAAAGGAAGATGGGTTAAGTTAACCAAGCAACTGATGGCCAGCTGGCCAACCAACCCAAATCATGGCCAAAGGAGACGCACTCCGAAATGCAAGGTGTCCACCCCCCTACTCCTTTTACAGTTAAGAAAGCTGCCATCCACCAGACCCTGCAGAAGTTCCAGGTGGTGGAGAGGTTGACGAGCTTTCCCCATGCACTTAGACAAGGGCAGGGTGTCCCTTTGCTCGCTGGAGCAGATGGCTTTGTACACGCTCTTTAGGATGCCTGTGCCCTGGTTTCAGCTCAGATCACTGAACTGGAAACATGCCTGCCCACAGAGACACCCCACCTTGGATGGCAGCGTCTGTTCTTTGAGCCTTTCACACCTCTTCCCTTTCCGACATTCTGCCCTTGAAACAAGGCTTCTGAGCGGCCTGGTTGCTGCGGCAGATGGACTGCTGGTTGCCCGGATTCTCCAAACACTGGGTGTTCCGCTTTTATTATATTTTATTTTATTTTATTTGCAGCCAGCTTTAGCTGTGAAGTGACTGTCCTCTTGCTCCCTTACTGTCTGAGTCACAATGTGGAGCAGAGATGGCAGAGGCTGCTGAGAGCATCTTGCCTAGCAATCGGACTCATAGGCTGGGCCAGGAAGTGCTAAAAGCTCCTAGAGATTTTAGCATTTCAGGCTATGGGAATAGTTTTTACAGGCCTGCTCTCACAACTAAGACTTGTCTTTGAAGAGAGGGGAGGTCAGCGCTGGAGTGACGCTCCTGCTACTGGATCAAGTGGCTAGGTGTCATGCTTTGCCACCTCCCTCCCCCACTCCCTCCTACCTGCAAATCCCCATGTAATTATCCCCATCTCCTAAACCTGGGAAACTCACCTTCCATAACAGAGGATATTAGAAGGGCTAATGTCTCCCACTGCACAGGGAGAAATCGTCCTTTGTCTGAGGAGGAAGCTCTTCCATCTAAAGATTAGGTCCCTCTGTGGCTGTCTCACAATCGGGAGACAGCTATGTTCTCCCGACCCCTGTAACCGACTGCTGTGGAAAACACTAATATCAGGGTTCAGGTGGGTGAGGTGGGAGTGTCGGAAAATTGTGAGGTTGTTTCTGCCCTGTGTGGAATCCGACAAATTTCCAAGATTAGAGATGCAAGAGGAAGACATGCTAACCACGGGCTGCCGTGGCCTTAGACGTGGCCCTCTGGTCTCCGAACACTACCCGTTGGCTTCGTTGGCGAGTGCTCTACAAAGGGCAGAAGCAGAGCAGGTGCTCCTGAACGCTGTGCTGGTGTAAAGGGGCGTGTTTCAGACCTGCCCATCAGTCATCAGGATTAGCATGGAAGATGTCTATGGAGTCTTGTTTAGGTTTTGGTGCCTACAGAAGAAGATGCTTTTCAAGCCCAAGCTTTGGAATATATGAAAATAATGAGGGGAAAATGAGTAACAGTACACAGTGTTGCAATTTTTTTAATATAATATTTTAATATAGTTTGCATACAAATAATTTGGTAAGAAGTAAACCTCTGTTAAATTACTACAGTAACTGATAAAACCTGCCTTACTAGGGCTTCAAGAAGGTGTTAGCCAAGGTTTGGTTTGAAGCAGAACCCAACTCAAAGACATTCTAGCTTATGCCTTGGCCCGAGACCCTCAGGAGACCCAAGATCAGGGCCAAGGACGCCTGGTGTCCACTCAGCTGGTCACACAGATCCCATCGACTTTGAATGCATTTAACCAAGTGCGGTCTCAGAAATGGATCCATTTTTGTCCAGGATCTAGGACTGACGTCATGAGGGTTTGAGTCAGACTCGGGGATGGCACGTACATAGAAACCATGTCCTTTCTATGTGCCCCCGGCCATAGCAGCCAGAGCTTATCAATCATGCACCACTCAGCCCTGGACCCAGTTGTCAGCTCACCATTGTGAAGCAGCCTGAAGAGCCAGTCTGAGAGAAAGAGCCCAGTGATTATCCCCAATATGTCATTGTCTGATGTCTGAATTGATGGCCTCACTTCATGGTTCTTAGAAAGACTGTTATGAGTGGCTTCAAGGTCAGATTTTAAAGTCAAGGCTCAGGCCGAGTCACACAGGCTTGAGACATCTCTATCCCGACTGTTAATGCACGGCCATAGACTTTCAAACTAGTGTCACATGGTAGAGAAGAGAACGGGAATGCCTGGTCTGAGCTCAGATCCTCCTTTCTCGACTTAATGCCGTGTAACCTTTGGCAGCTATCCTTTTGAAGTACTGGACTTTTCTGTGATTTCACTTGTAAAATATTACAAGAGTAAGAGGTGACAGAAAGACCCTGGCACTGGAGCTGGTGGATGACTCAAAGGATCATAAACTGGAAGTCTGGCCTTTAGAACCCGGCACCCACATAAAGGCCAGGCTGCCATGGTGACTGACTGTAATCCCAGTACCTAGGAGGCAGAGACAGGGTCCCCAGGACAAACTGACTAGCTAGACGTCCCACAGTGGTGAGCTCTGGCTTCAGCAAGAGACCTTGTCTCAGTAAACAACCTGAAGAGAGGCCGAGGAAAACATGAGATTTTAATCTTCACGCAGGCAGGCATACCAAGCCCACAACGCGTGAAGATACAGAGCCTACCACCTCTCCTGCCATGTTTAAACACTGTAACTGGTGGTTGTTATTAGTACTGACTCAGACAAAGGAGACTGACATGGTGTCTGGGGCAGGGTCGTTTGTTTGTGCTTTTCTTCCCCTTGTCTCCTTAGGACATGTCTTCAAGCCCGGAAACTGCTTCTGGGTGTGTGCATTCATTAATAGCCAGCCTCTGTAGAAGAAGGTAGATCCCAGGTATCTCGTTTTCATCCTGAAGAAGTGTCACAGATGTCTAGAGTTTGGGCAGTCACACATTTCTAGCTTAGGGGGAACGATCAAGGCCCATTCGTGTGTGTGTGTGTGTGTGTGTGTGTGTGTGTGTGTGTGTGTGTGTGCAGAACACAAAGTTTCTCAAGCGAGGTGGGGAATTAAGGACTGGCTGGATAATATCTGGGAATTTCTAAGCAAATTGAGATGCTGCAGGTTATCATTTTCATGAAACAGAGCCCCGCCCCATCCCCAGTACCTGTGTTCTTCCCCATGGAGTCAGTGTCATTTTCATCCAAGGAAATCTCGGGGTTAATATTTGGACATAGTATATATACAACAAATCTAATCAGTGATTTATTGACCCCGGAACTCCCTTTTGTGTGTTGGGGCCTCTGAACAACTTCCTCCTCTAGTCCCTGCTGGGAAGAAAGCAGGGAAATCTGACGATGTTGTTCATCTAATTTAAATCGCGTCTATTTAATTTAGCATCTGTCTTTCTAATTTATATTATGAGCCCTTTCGACTGAAATTGAGTCTCCTTTAATGTTCTCTATGGTGTCTAGTGTGTGTTCTGCGCTCAGACAGTATGAACAACGAGAAGTGTCCTTTGTCTTGATATGCTTTTGTTGATGCTGAAAGTCGTTCTTTGGAAGAAAACCTCCTCCAAAAGTTTGGGGCTTGTGTGCCCACGTGTTTTGCAAACATCTGAGGGAAAAAAATGAGAATTTGAAGGACTCACTATTTACAAAATATTTTGATAATTGGTGGAATGTGTGTATTCAGTTAAAAATTGCAGATATTTGACAGTATATAGACACTGTCTCGGGCTGGTTTGTTACTTTTAGCTTTATTTTTGTAAATACCGAGTTATGGCACAGAGCATGTCTGTCGTCTGCGGGTACAACTCTCTGTATCATCCCTACTGTATCATGGACTTCCCTTTCCTGTGAGTCTATAGTTAAGTTCTCACACCCGCTTTGTGAATGCGGGGAACTGAGTCACTACGTGGCCGAGATCTTGGGTGCTTAGTTGAGGTTGTTCTGTCCTTTTGTCTGAGTAACAAAATGTTGCTATTTCTCAACAGCAAACACTTCCCGTTATCCCGCTCTCTCCTGAGCAGGAGGCTCAGTACTCGGATCAGCTTTCCGACAGTGGATGCTGGCCAGGTCCCGGAACAGTTGCAAAGGTTGAATCAAAGAAATAGATATTTAAGGGTGAGACAGAACACACAAATACACAGAAAGCAACAAGGACTAAACTATATATCATCTTTGTTATCTTGCCTAAAGGGCCTGACGTGCCTGAGGGAACATGTTAGGGTCTGATGGAAGATATCACCATGAGACTTACCTAATTCAGGGTGGTACAGCTTGCCAGAGGAGCCAGGGCCATTTACTAAGGTAGGCTCAACGGCTCTCTCTCTGCTTCCTAAGCTCAAGTGTTTCCTGGGTGCCCTCCTGAGCCATCGCTGTAGGTGTGGGCTGGGGGTCTGGCAGAGCGCTCTGCCTTGCTAAAAGCTGAAGCAGCTAGCCTTTTAGCTGTGCAAGCTGCCTCACTATGGTCGAGTTGAGGGGATGTGTCCATTCTGGCCACTGTGCCTCCTGAATTTCCTTCCCTCCTTCCTTCACCTGGATTACCCCATCGTTTCTGAGGGCCAGTGGCACGTGGTTTTACCAAACGGGAAGGGGTATGTCATGTCTGCTTTTCTTGCAGAAGATGAATTCCTCCCTTGCTGTAGTGGCCGCATCCCTCTGCCTTCTGTTTCTAGAAATATTTGCATTTATGTATTGTTTCTGCCTCTATTCTCTCATGGTCTCTGTTTCTATCCCGACATATCCTCTCTTTTATTTTGGCAGCAAAGAAATTTCTGGGCTCCCCATTTGAAACAACTTTACAAAGGCTTAAAGTGAAGCAATCCCACAAATTACAGTTCCTGGGTCTTATCCAAGTAAGACCCAGCATCCTGTTGCTTTGTTGACACCAGGCCCGGGCCAACTGTTGGGGAGTATGGGCCTGAGAAGTTAGAAGGAGGGGCTGGTTGAGTTGCCTCCCCATGGGAAGAGGGAGGCATGGACAATCAGATACTTAACACTCCTCAGCAATTAGGGAGTTTTTTTTTATCCTCTCCTTGGCAAGGAGCACAGCCCTCTGCTGCAATGTTTCGAGTCTGCCTCCAACGCTATCTGCTTGAAGTGCTTTTATCCCCTGAAGATACAGTCCAAAATACAAATCATTGCTGGTTTTATCTCAGCCGGGACTGCTGTTTCTCCAAATACATTTACTCTGCGCAACTGCCCAGCAGACCATTTTTCACCCTTCATTCTGCTCCTCTGCGAGGGCCGGGTTTAAGGCCTTTCTTCTGTTCTTTGTTCCTTTAGCTCCACGAAGTAAACAGCAGGATTGATCTTACACCGCGTTTTGGTATTGTTCCAAGTGCTCATCAATAGCCGTGGCTGGGAATGCACTGACTGGAAAGGAAGGGCAGATGGAAATGCACTTCGAGCTCTTTGTGCCCTTTTAGTGTGCAGCGGGATGGCTCTAATCTGAGAGCTGCTACGCTGGCTGCCAATCCACATGCAAATTCCTCACCAAATGATGCTCGTTCTAAGGGAGGTCCTTAAAGGTATGAGGGAGGAAAAGACAGAGAGAAAGAAGACATACTGAAAGGGGGCCTCTCTTCACTCCCACTGACATCCAGGTCACTACACTGTCTTGGGAAAGGGGACGGCATAAAGGAGCCCTCACCCGGCGGCTCCGCTCTTCTCTGTACCCTGCACAGGTGCATAGAGAAGTGAGATGCTCCGCTCTGAGAGGTCTTTGTTTTAGAGACATGATTCGGAGTCAGCGATGGCCTACAGATGAGAAAGAAGCATAGGAAAGGAGTCGTGGGCTTTTTAGGGCTACTGTATTGCGTTTTGTTGTTTTATTAATTATTGGAGGGAGTCCTTCCTAATTGAGCTATCACTTGTATAATTTTTTTGAGAGAAACCAACAACATTTGGGCTTGTAAGCTTCTCTTAATATGTGTTTAAGTTGAACTGGGGATGGATAGGTTTTTTTTTTAAGGGGGCCACGACCTAGCCTGTTGTACTGGAAGGTAATAAGCAGGTTGGCTAAATGGATTATGGATTTTTTTGGGGGGCTGGGGAGAAACAGGATGTCACTATGTACCCTTGGCTAGACTGGAATTCACTATGTAGACCAGGTTGACCTGGAACTTGCTATGTTGATCAGGCTGGCCTCAGCCACCTGTCTGCGTCCCCAACAACTACTGGGGTTAATGATGGGTACCATTGCTCCTGACCTCTGTTCTACCATACATTTGGGTGTTTGGGGGAGATGACAGGCAGAAGGGAGGTCTATGAAGATAACTGTCCTGTGTCAAGTGCCTTGAAGGCATCCCGCTGCCTGTCATGGAGTAGATGCAGAGACAGCCCAGCTGGGCCTGACTGCACGGACAACATCCCTGGTGGACGGGGCTCCTTGATTTTTAGGGCAGGTGGGTAATGCTAGTTCTTCCTGCCTCAGCTTTAAGAAGGCATGGGTTTTCTTTCATGTTCATGGGCAATCCTGTGATAAGAGTTGACTGTGTTGTGCCGTCACTGCCTTTATACCACAGCTTCTGAAACTGGATCAAGGCTCGGTAGGACGTGTGTATGTGAGGATCACAGAGAATTTGGCAGCAATGATGTTTCTCAGTGCTCAGTGACCAAAGAGTAATTCAAAATCAAGTGTGTAATGAATCCAGAGTGTTTCTGACAGTTCTCATCCGTGTTGCAAAATATGACTTCACCACAGTCTTGGTCCTGAACACACAACATGGCCATTTTGCGTTATACATAGCGTCATGCTACATAATGCCAGCAAATGTTGTCTGACTACTGCAGCTCTGATTCGAGAGTATCATCTATTGCACAGACATTCCAGTGTTTTTATTGTCCACACAAAGTTTTATGTTCTTATAGAAACATAATGGTTTAATTATGTAAAACAATGCTTTTAATATTTTCCTACTCAGCATGTAAGTATTAAATTAGAATGTCTTTGGATTACACTGGGCTAGAATATTCAATTTTTAAATATGCTATTTGATTTGCTGACTTGAGTTTCATAAAAAAAAAATTAAGTGAATTCTGGTTTGGGATTGGGAGAGAGTTTCAGAAATGGCCTTAGATACTTGTGCTATTTTGTACTACCTATTTGAAAAGGCATTCTCAGCTCTGATGATTCTAACAGCTAAATATTGACCAGCTCAGAAAAATGTTGAGGCTGTGTTCTCTATCCTTCAGTATCAAATATCCAGCTGAGATTTTAATTCCTTGTGTAAAAATAAGTAATCTGTCTCATTAGTATTTTAATTTTCTGTAATCTCTAATAAATGATAAAATATGTACACCAAATAATTGTTTCAGAACAAACGATTCGATGACTTATTATTAATAAATGTTTGACTTATATACTTAACTAATATGCTTATAGATCCAGGGTTGGATAAAGATTCCTCAAGGGAGAAAAGGGGTGGCTGGTAGCAAAGGTTTGAAAAACCCTGCTCTATGCCTTCACCCAGTGTCTAACTCAGTCCCGCCTGTGTCGTGATCTGGCTCAACCATCTTCTGCTCTGGAGCAAGCACACCCACGTACACGTTTTCTGGTTTGTTTGTTTGTTTTTTGTGATGTCGGGTCTGCATCAATCAATTTGTAGGTTGTTTTTAAAAGTAAGGATATTAAAATGCATGTGAGTGTGTAGGTTTCTCTTGCTCGAGATGTCACAGGCACTAATCGTCCACTGCAATGTGGAATACCATCCTGCTCTACAATTGTAGACAGAGTCACTGCTTGAGCACCGTCCCTTGCTCAGATCATAATACACGGTTGCCAAGCAGCTTTGTGTTTAGATATTGGTGAAGTTACCCTACAACTAGGATGTTGGCGTGAAGAAATAAATCCAACACACACACCACACACAAATAAAATAAAAAAAAGTTATACAGACCAGACAAGTTATACATGTCAAGTCATTGGAAGTGGTTTTTGACTAAAAAGAAAAGCGTAATTTCTTTAGCACCCACAGTAAACAGAGGAAGCCGAGGGAAAGCGAAAGAAAAGCAAGCCACAAGAAATCTCCTTTGAATGTCATGCTGGGGCAGTGCTGGATTTGTTCCACTGGCAACTGGCAAAAAGAATGCGTCTGGACTGCTCTGTGACGCACCAGAAAAATGCTGTGTCGACACCCTTAACTGGTGGTGTATGTCTGATTCATAGATCGTTGATTAAACAGAATCGAATGGGCAAGGGGGCCAATAACTGGCTTTGGAGGTTCTTGGCAACAGTGGCGTTGTAGGTGGCATGGCAGATCCCTGTGAAGTAGGGATCTTACAGAAAGGTGAGGTGAGACCTGCTGTTGGCTAACCCCTTTAAGAGATTTCTATGTGTTCTGTGCAAATACATTTACTTATGTAAATGAGCTTATGTTCAGTTTAAACATCAGCTTGCATTAGAGCCATTCAAGACCCCCTTTTAGCTAGTTATTTTTAAATTCCCCTTTTGAGGTATATATGACCTTCCTCCCCTGATTTTTTTCAAATATTGAAGCTCTGGGAAGTAACTGTTAATGTGTTTGCCTGATTCTGAAGGGAAAATAAAGGTCCTTTTTTATGCAAGTTTGTTGTCCTAGTCCAGAGCACAAAGTGCTCATAAATGTTTATCGAATGTTTGAATGAATAAATAAGCAGATAAATTAAGATCTCTTTGCTTAGATGACCTTGGCTAAAGGTATTTATTACAGAACCAGGAAAGTGTTCAGGATGCAGTTGTCTCCACCCAAAAACCTCTGGACGTCTGTGCTGAATCCCAATCATCCAACACAATTTCAAACCAGCGTACCAAGCCCTGGGTTTCTCTGTGACCTTTACATGCATAATACTTTCGTACATTGTACTTTGCTTGTCTCTGCCACTCTATTAACCTATTAACCCCCCTCCACTTATCCCCTTCTCTCTTCAAATGTCCTATTCTACTTCCGTATGACATATTCGTAATTTTGATTTCACATATCAGAGAAGATGTGATATTCGTCCTTTGGAGTCCAGCTTATTTTACCCCACACAATGATTCCCAGTTTTATCTATTTTTTTTTCTGTAACATATAATTGTTTTTTCTTTTTTGGCTGAATACTTTTCCATTGTGTGTGTCTAGCACATTCCATTCATCTGTTGACTGGACCTAGGCTGGTTCTGTATCCATCTGTTGTGAATGGCACAGCTGTAAACGTGTGTGTGCCGGTGTCTCTGTGGTGTGCTGACTTAAGATTCCTCTTGGGTGTACCCTCTAGTGGGGTAGCTGGATCACAGATGCAGGTCTTGTTTGGGGATCCTTGGTTCCTGCAATCTCTTTCCCTGGGAATTGCCTGTGATGCCAGTCTTCGTTGAGAAGAACTAGGCATTTGCAGATTGAGACTCTGCCAGCTGTTAGTGGAACAAAAATCCAGTGGTTTTTCCGGTGGGAGCAGTTGAGTCAAACGGATGCTGAGGAGAAGAAAGGGGGCAGGCAGTTGTCCTGCTGCTATGGTTCCATGGACCACAGCAGACTTAGACCCCTCACTGTGTCTGGCTCCCTCTGGGTCTACACACCATTCCACTCCATTTCTTGCCCCCAGAGTTCAGAAAAATATCTTTCTAGTATCTGTCCCATTCCTCCAAACCTTACATACAACTGAGCCAACTTAAGTGTTTCTTCTGCCAGAACGGTGTGCTGGAATCCAACTAAAGCCTCTGGCCCATCTCAGTGGCAAAGCCTGCGAATTCTGTTTCCTAGTTCCCCACAACAGAAGGGCAGTGCTCAGGTGGATAGAATCTGTTCCCCAGAGTCCCTCTCGCTGCCCTCCTTATCTGATGGGAAATGGCTCCTGTGAGGCTACAGCCTGGAAAATAATTTCTCCTTTCTGTAGGAGACATGATAGGACATCAAGCCAGCTCAGCGGCGCAAGGAGCATCAAATTTCAGGAGTTCGGGACTGAAAGCAACAGTCAGACTTGCTTTTGTTAATGTCTAAGACCCTATGCTTCAGCTTCTAGGATCTTAGCCCTTCTTAATACCGCCAAGTAAGTGTCCTTGCTCCACTGGCCTAGAAAGTAACTGCTTGTCAGTGGCTACCTAACATGAACCATGTGTAGGTACGTAAAACCATGTGTAGAAGCCATGAATGGGTGTTTGTGACCAGGGGAGAAGAGACTTGGATCCTTAATGCAGAGTCCAGACACTGAGAAATCCTTTTCCCACCAGCAGCCCTGCTTCCAAGTGCATGCTCATATGGACAATTAGTTTTCCTGGGTTAAATGGTTACACTACTCTCTTTCTCATGTTGCTTAGGGTTTGGACTAAACCGCTGTATCAAAGGGATTCCTCAGTCTGGCAGACTATGATAGAAATCTATCTCTCTAATACAACTGCCGGAGGTATAGGTCTTGACAGGGTACCACCGCATCCTCAGCCTCTAGCCTCCTTGTTTGGATCCATCAATGCTCATTTGGGACCATACCCAATAAAAGGAGATGAGGAGGGAATGAAGCAAGGGCGAGGAGCATGTGTGCCTGCTATCCTCTTCGGAACTGACATGTATGATACCTGTTTGCCCACCTTCCATAGAATGTAATCACGTGGCTACTCTCAGCTTCAGGGATGCTGGGAAGTATACGGCTTGGCTAGCTATCCACGGACCCAGCAAAACCTACATAGTTTTATTTCTTCTTAACTAAAAGTCAGGAAGTGGCTATCAATGGTGCAGTAGCAGTGTCTGTCAGCCTCCTCTAAGGTACTCACCCACCCTCAACCCACTGATCCCAAATCTCTCCGGCAGAGAAATAAGCATATGCCCTTTCTTAAAGGGGAATGGGCATGCCAGAGGGCATGTCTACTCAATAAAAATCTACAGATCTTAATAGAAGGACTTCTTTCTTCACTTGTGGCTGTGAGCAGTCTCTGAACCTCCTTGTGTGTTGTTCCACCAATCAGAGATACGGGGCATGCAGGGCTACCTCTGTTGGGCCTATGAGCATCCCCTGACTTCTCAGAGCCTCTCCCTTCCCCTCTGCCATCATCCCCCAATACAGTTTTATCATATGCATCCAAGCACTATGCCATCGAAATGATTCTGACAAAGTAGAGAGATCCTTTAAAAACAAACTGAAACTAAACTAAATTATCTGCTATTCCCACCCCACTCCAGAAATGGGAAGAAAGAGAATAATAAAATGCAAATGGTTTGTTTCTTTGCACAGAATGCTTGGAATGTACAGTACAGACGACTTAAACTTATTTCATATACTATATGATGGACATAAGGAATATAAAAATATGAAACTTGGGAGAAGAAAATCATCTTTTTAAAAAATAAACTTATCTTTTGTTCTTCAGACAAAAGGACCTTGGAGTTTCCCACAGCTCGAAATCTCCCTTCCTGGTCTTTGACCCATGCAGGCCAAGTGTTCCACTCTTTCGTTCAGTGCTCTCCTCTCAGACCTTAGAACAGTGGCTGCTCAGTCAGGACCTCCTGGAGAGAGCAGGATGGATGCTGTTGGCATGCTGTGTCCTGGGGAGTCTATTCCCGTTCTTCACCAATAAAGATGGTAACAGCAGACCAAAGAATAAGTCCATGTCGGTCTAGCTTGTTAACTTACAGAAGCATGGGCTACTTATCAGTCACTACATCCCATCCTGTGTATCCTCAGAGAGGACCTCGTGGACCCTCTCACCTTTCCAGGACAGTGTAGTGGACTCGGTCTTGTGACAGTCTGGTTTGGGTAAACCAGTTGTTCTGGTTTCAAGATGACAATAGCTATGATATACCCAGAGGACAAAGGTCCACACATGCTTTAAATAAGGGCAGTTCACTATGGAGGGTTTCCTGCATGTAATGCAGAAAAAAAGACTTTGGTCACTATAGTGGGGCCCCAAACACTGAAGAACCTTCTCAAACAACTGCTTCTAACGAGGGCAGATCTGCTTGCTGAAGGGTTCAATACTGGTGAGAACAAAGAAAGGTAGAGTTAGGCAGTGCAGGTGTGAGAGTCTAAGTTGGGAAACAATCGAGGTTTTCAGTGTGGTCCATGGGAAAGGAACTGAAGATCTTGAGACCATTCTAGGAGGAGGAAGAGGAGGACGGGGAGAGGGAGGAGGAGGGAGTAACTGGGGATTTGACTGCTAGTGGAAGAATAGGAAGAGAATCCAGTTTTGGTAGAGCTGAGGTGGGCCATAAGGAAGAGGGAGTAACTGGGGATTTGACTGCTAGTGGAAGAATAGGAAGAGAATCCAGTTTTGGTAGAGCTGAGGTGGGCCATAAGGAAAGCAAGGTGCCCGATACGGGGGGTTAATAAATACTGTTTGCCGCCCAGGAAGTCTCCCTGATCTTCACATTGTACCGATGTTTAGAATTAATATATCTTTCTTGGAAACTGGTTACATTATGAGCCTGCCTCTGCATGTATACAGAGCTGAGGAGGTTAGGGTCTCAGTCTGAGGGGTTGGGGGAGATGTCTGGGTGAC
The DNA here is from genome assembly GCA_028555095.1 of Dicrostonyx torquatus. Classification (NCBI taxonomy): domain Eukaryota; kingdom Metazoa; phylum Chordata; class Mammalia; order Rodentia; family Cricetidae; genus Dicrostonyx; species Dicrostonyx torquatus. The sequence goes on along the minus strand of JAQHUG010000194.1, from coordinate 2,293,859 downwards.
ATGGAACATTTGCTAATGGCACTCAGTCTACCGTGGCCTGCATTCAGGGTACATGTCTCCAACCTTTAAAGAAAGAGGAGTTTATAGTGATCTGGGAGTAGCGGTAACTAGAAAATGCTTACTGTGTATCCGTCACCTACTGCTGCATAACAACTGCTGAGTCACAGTCATCTTCGCGGGCAGCTTTCCCACGCCTGTACAAATCTCCTGGAGGCACTAACTGAGGTTGGATTTAGGCGGCTTTGCTTTCAGTTGAAGATCACCCCGGGCTCTGAGTCTGCTCCAGGTGGATTCATTTTGAAGCTCAGCGTTTACTTGGAGGGAGGCTCATCCAGTCGTGCGGGCAGAGCCCCCCCCCCAAAACACAGAAGAGCATGATGTGCTTCTCTGAGACCAGCCAGGGAGTTGACAAACTTCAGCTCTTGTTCCACTGGCTAAGGTATCACATCCGGACCCCTGAGAAGCGGCCTTGTGCAGGAGGAACGGCAAAGGCTGTGGATACAGAATGGTAAAGCATCAGGACCAATAATTTGATTTATCTTATTAAGTGACCAGCTGGCCAACTACCGTGAGTCAAAGAGCAAGCCCATCCCCAGCCACCGTTGGGTAGGTGGAATTCGAGGGCCTTTATTTTTCCTCTTTGTGAAAGTGGCCATTAAAGTTAAAAACCTCATTTTTGTAATAGAATGCATACAACAGTACACATATTGACTTATGTTTTTAGTCAATATCAAGATTTATTGTTCCCAGAGTTAAATAAATCGTGATATTGACCTCATCATAAGCCAATATCTGCCTAATGCATTTTTTAAAAAGTATTTTGTATTCATTTACATTAATACGACAGAAGCCATCCCTCACAGTATTACTTTGTTATCTCTTTCTTCTTTCTTCGTTGTTATTTTTTCGTGACTCCTGGTAATTAGCATAAGGTTTAATGTAAGAGTAGCTATGGTTTGGGAAAGAGTCAGTGTGATTACCAGAGAGGAGGGAAGAGGAGAGGGGAGGGAGGCTTAAAAGAAGAGAGACTATGTTTCTCTTTTCTGTTTCCTGATGGTGGAAAGGCAAGGAGCCCCGTTTTTCTGGGCACCTCTCTGATGTTCCCACATACATTCCTTTGTGTCAATGGGGAGTTGGGGGTTAGGGGCAAGGCTGTGGTTTCTCACTTGTCCATCAGTTGTTTTTTTTTCTGGGTTTCCATGCTGTTCTGTTCTTGATTTCTTTGTCCCTTTCTTTTCTTTCTTATCCTCTGCTTATTTTGTAGCTGGCATTTACATTTTCTGGAGGAGTGGAAAAATATTTCTTTAATACTGAATTCCATTTATCTCCATAAATTGGTTAGGGTATATGATCTAAAGGACTCAGCTGTTTTTAAAATAGGTTTATTCCTTTCCTTGAAGATTATTTCCACACAGTGTGGACGAGTTAGAAGGAGACTCATTTTGTAGATCTCTGCCAGAGCCTTGCATTTGCAGGGGATCATTTCAGATGTGGGTTTTTTTTAAACAAAGAAATTAAATTTGTATGTATCACCTAAATTATTTCGAATTCACGGTTCAGCAAAGGGTACAGATCCTAATGGCATATATTGTTTTCATGGACCTGCCCCCTTCTCATCATAACACACAGTTCTGTTCACACTGTTGCCTTGCAGGGAGGGAGGTGGGGCAGCTTTGTGGGGGCCTTACCCTTGGTGGCTGCAGGGCTGCGTTCAGTGTAGCTTTACCACATTTGTGGTCCCCTCCCCCGTGAGGTTGAGAGAGATTTTCAGTCTCTTCTTTCTGTAGATAGCAGAAGGACCCACCTCCCAAGAGTGTTTAAAAGAATGTAGAAGTTAGCTCAATTCAGGAAATAATCAGGCTAGCTGAAAGATAAAAGAATTATATTTTTGTTTATTATAAGGGGAAAACTCATAAAACAGGAACGAGAAGTCCAAGCTCAGCTGTGCTGTGAGGGAACCACACAGAGAGAGGGCACCTTGGCCGTTTTTCTCTGGGTCTCAGAAAGCCACACCCTAACTTGGTCCCACCTCTTAAAGATTGGTTGGCAAAGATTCCCCATCACCTCCCCCTTTTAGTCTAAATAAGAGCAATCCGAACCCAATACAAAACTATATACAATAGGAACAGATATTAATTATAAAATTACAACCACCATAAACAATATTAAGCAAGGAACACATGACAAACGTTTTAACAAACATTCTATTCCAAAGAGTCTAAGTCTTGCATCGGAAATAAACTTGGCTAAATCATAAGGGGAAGGTAACTACAACTATCTAATCTTCAGCCCCATGGAAGCCCTGAGAAGGGAGATAATCTTACTTGAGTAGGCAGGAAGTGCAATCAAGCAGCTTCTGAAGCGAGCAGTATATGATGGAGACAATTGGCTACCTGAGCAATCACCCAAAGACTCATTTATAATGTTGAAGCAACCAACTTTGGCTAAGGCCATTTTTAGAGGCAGTAAATTTTTTAGAACCATCTTACCCTGTCTTGGCAAGGTTTGGCAGTTCTTTTCCTTGTGTCCTGCTTATGTACTTTGTCAGCGGTTGAGGTTGAGGAGAAAGTCTGAAGGACAAAGCTAACCCCCAGAATCAAATAGAGGGATGTAGGAGGGATACCATATAAACTTTGTATAACATTAAACATGGTATAAGTAAAAAAGCTATTGAATTCTTGGGTTGTTAAATTGTCCATCATCTTGCCCTTTTAAGTTATAAATTTATAATTTATATTTTAAATTATAAATCTTACCTGTAATTGAGTTTGAGCCGGAGTAGGTGCAATAACTGTTACCTGCCTGTAGGTGTCATGGTGCACTTGTAACCACATGGCCGGCTTGAATCTGATTTTCGTGTAAATACTGAGAGATATTCTCAAATTAAAGCAATTTTTCAGTGTAAATCACAGACCGTGTGCTCCGTGGAAGTCCCTAACTGGTCAGCAGCAGCAGGAGCCCAAAGAGACCAAAAAAGCAATGCTGAACAGAGACAATTGGAGAAGCCCATGTCCTGTCTGAGCTTCTGTGAGCACCAGAAAAACTGGACCCAGAAGCCAGCCACGCAGTCACACGTGGCCAAGGCACCTGAGGACTCGGAGCGGCTCTGAGGCATTTAATGAGAAAATATGAAGGATGTGGCTTGCGGCTACTCAGGGACACTACACAAGAATTTTATCCCCAAATGAATGGTGTGGAGCCTGACAGCAGCTGGCTAGAGCCACTGGAGACCCAAGGCCCATGTTGGGCGCCCACTATAGAAGTTAGCTTGATTTGGGAAATAACCAGGCTAGTTAAAAGATAACACAATTATATTTTTATTTATTATAAGGGGAAAACTCATGAAACAGGAATGAGAAGTCCAAGATCAGTTAGTTGTGCTGCAAGGGAACCACACAGAGAGAGGGCACCTGGGCCACATGCTGTTTTTCTCCAGGTCCTAGAAAGCCACACCCTAACTTGGTCCCACCTCTTCAAGATAATTGGTTGGCAAAGATTCCCCATCAAGAGAAGGTAACTCTTTGGTTTCCTCCCATCTTTCTCTGTCAAATGCCACTGCTGTCCCAGACACAGGACCCTACCCCCTCCACAACACAGGCATTATGTTGTTTCTTGCACATAGTCCACCCTTGGTTTGGGGTAGTATCTTTTTCCTGTTGTTTTGATATCTGTCTTCACATCAGACTGGAAACTACAGCAGGCAAAGAGGAGAGTTTCCCCTCCTCTTTAGAGAAGGAGAAGGAAAACGAGAAACTACTGCCACTAACAGCTATGATGATCACTAACAGCTATGACTGTCACTACCATTTGTTTAGAACAGATTAACTCATTTGCTTTCCCCAATACTCCTAGGAGTCGGCTTACCTTTCTTACATATGAGGAGACCAGACACAGAGAAGTCATGCAACTTGTCTAATCTCAAGCTGACCAGCTCTGCAAACCAGATATCAGACTCTTGAAGTCCTTGTGCTAACATCAGGGCAGGCCAGTCTCACCAATTAGATTAGGCTTTGGTTTTCTTCTCTTAAATTGGAGGATAATAAAATTAAGCCCACATTCGTTATCCATTTGTAGGCTGGGTTAGGTAAAGGACAAAGCAGGTCTGGGAGAAGGAAGTAGGATTAGAGGGGTTTTTATAACATTGCTTTCAGTTCTTTCTTTTCCAGGCTTAGGTGGAATGCTTAGAGACCATGACTCCTTACTTTTTTGGCAGCAATAAAGAGGCAGATGTAAAAGGTATCCCTTTAGATAGCTGTTGTGCCATACGGGAGTGTTCCATGCCCTGGTCATACCCTTTCCCAGCCTGGCTCCTTTTCCATGGCATCTGCTCAGTTGAGCAGGATGGTAGAGGCTATCCATACTCTGACCCACACGGTTCTGACCTTGTCTGGGCTGGCAGTGTGGAGCCTCCCTGCAGGCAGCCCAGAGAGGCAGCTTTCAGCCCATACCCTACTTTTACAGGGTTTGCAGGGTGACTGTTGTATATTATGTTTCAAAAACAAGCTAATGCCATCTGGTCATGTTGCATGGGACTAAACATCACATCTTCTGCAAATGGAAGCTTTTCTCTGTCCTGCCCCATCCTGTAACCATTTCCAAATAATTACTTAGAGGCTTATAGTAAGTATAAATGTTTGGCTGATGGCTCAGGCTTATTACTAACTAGCTCTTATCCTTAAGTAACCCATAATTCTTATTTATGTTTAACCATGTGATTGGTGGTTTGTTGCCTTATTTTCTACATGTCTTGCCTCCATTGTGACTGGCTGGTGTCTCTCAGACTCTGCCCTTCTTCTCCTGTATCTCTGCTTGGATTTCCTGCCTGACTCTATCCTGCCTTGCTATAGGTCAAAGCAACTTTGTTTATCAACCAATGAGAATAACACATATTCACAGTACACAGAAAGATCATCCCACAGAAATCTTCTTACCAGGTTTTCTATGGTTGAGATATATCCGTTTTTATTGTTTAACTCATGAGGATAATGGGTCTGGTGGGAAGAGAGAATGATCTATGGGCCCCAGTGAGCCCTTGGGACTTTCTTGGCTCTAAGTTCTGATAATCCTCCCCTCCCCTTCTCTCCCTTCCTTGCTTTTTTTCATTCAGCTCTTCTTGTCTTCTTTCCTTCATTATCCCCCTTTCTTTTCATTTGCCCCTCATTTCCTCTCTTCACTCCCCATCTTTCTTTACCTTTCTTCTATTTCCCCCCATCCAGAGGTTGAGACAATTGGGGATGTAATGTCTGCAGAGAAGCCAAGCTCACGTTCACAGCTGGCAAGCAAATGTTTTCATGTCTATTAATTCTAAAAGTACAGACTAGAAAGATTGACTCAAAGACAGTCTCAAAAGGGCAAATTATTCCTTACCCAGCTCTGGACTGTTACCATTAGTTTCTTTGACTTTGAGCCAAAATGCCTAAAGTCTGTGGTGGAGGGTATGCAGTGTTCCCTAGAGAAGCCACGAGCTTTGAATTTGTTTAGTTAGTCTGCTTATGGGTAAAGTGGAATCTCTTGATTCTGTCATGTGTGACTCTCTTCACTTTTGTTTCTTGGTTAGAAGGATGACAGTGGGGACACCTTGGTTTGAAGGAGCTGGTTGAAGTGCTTTTTCTTCTTTAGGCAATATTGTAAAGTGGGCTGGCTCCCCAACTCTTGCTGACTGTCTTATTCTTATTTCATATTTAGCTCAAATTTCATCACTTCCAGGTGAGGCTCTTATACTTTTCTTTCAATCCTGTTTCTAGAATATTATCTTCCTTCCTTCCTTCCTTCCTTTTGAGACAGGGCCTTGCTATGTATTGTAGTCCAGTCTAAGCTTCAATTCTTAATCCTCCATCCTTGGATACAGAAGGCCCAACTCTCTGACAAATACGTAGTAAAATAAAGCATGCAAGTTGCCCTGCACATTGCATTGAATTCAAGAATCATCTGGCAAGTGGCGGTTATTTGATTGGTATGTGCTGCCACAGGTTGTGGTTGTTGGTAGATGAGTGTATAATAAGCATTCAATCAATAATTAAGAGCCCAAATGCATAGCCACATGACGTGACAACCTTACTTTACTAGCTTAATTCAGACTGTCTGGATGGCTGATGGAGGGGACCAGTCTTCAGGGCACTGTGGCAGTGCCACTGTCTCTGTCGCCCTATGGTATTGTAGGGTAGTCACAGTGCATTCTCAACTGAGATAATTCTAGCACTCTCTGAGGTTTGCTTGACCGCCTTTTGAGAAATATTAATCTTGTCTCTAACTTTTTGCAATTGTCCACTCAGAGTTTTGAGTCATGAATGTTTCCACATCAAGTTCAACACTGAGAACTGTAAAGCGACTTTGGTTGAGACAGTAAATCACTGTCTTGGATGGTTATGTCTGATAGCCCAGCTGGAGAAAGCAAGCTAGAAACACAAGAGAAGCCAATAAAAAGCTTTCTTTGGCATGAATTAGCGTATTATCACTGTGCTCCCTCTAAGTTGAATCACCTAAATAAAGAATGATAGGAATATTTGAGGAAATACAGATATAATTTTAAAAAGTTGAGTGAGCCCTTTTGTGAGAGAATGTTGTCAGTGCCATTGATTTTCAGTCTGCAGAGGTGTTCAGGAAGCAGCTTCTCACTCCAAAGGGAGTGAGAAGGTTCTCAGAGTGTCCAAAGTTCTGAGAAGCAACTTCCACAACCACTCTTTTTCTAGGCATCTTTTTCTGGCTAGAAGCAAGCCAAAAAGCAAGGGCATTTACGAACTCTCTGATATAAATGATAAGTCATAGCACTTAGAGTCAATGTCCTGTCTGTATTTCTTTTTAAAAAAATATTTTATTTATGTGTATGCTTGTATTTGAATGCCCTTGAAAACAGAAGAGGACAGGGATCCCTGAATCTGGAGTTACAGGCAGCTCACAGGATGCGGGCACTATGAACCAAACATAAGTACTCTTAATGGCTGGCTGAGGCACCTCTCCTTCCTCCTCCTCAGGTTTTTCAACCCAAAGGATCTCCTGAGGTGGCAACGCTGGTGTTGGAGGTAAGGTCACATCCATCCGTCTGACTGTCACTGTGGTCAAGGTGGCTTCCTTAAGATGATGACCTTTAAGAGAGACTAAACAGATTTGCATTCACGAAAGAAGTGGACAGAGAAAGACCATGGCTCCAAACACCTGGAGGAGAGTACCCTAAAGTGATATGAAGGCAATGAAGAAGTGGGTCTGGAGAGCTAAGGAGAGGACAGGCCTGCCCTTCATCCTGCCTCCTGTGCTACTGTGTGCCTTGACCTTGGTAGGGAGGAACGTAAAGATAGCTGTTTGGGTTAAATTACTTAATATATACAGATTGCTAAGACCCGCACCTTATATACAGTTAACAGCCAGTTAATTATTATTAGTTATTAATCCTTGTAGTATTGGCAGGTGCATAGGGTATAAATAGAAGAGCAATGGGCTCTGCTTTGTACTTCAGGAAATGCCCCCCCCCAGGTGGCCACGTGGAATCTACTGGGAGATTAAAAAGATAATGACGTGGGCAGCATTGGAAGAAGAGGGAAGACATGATCAGATATGAGGCATACACGGGAGTAAAGGCATAGTTCTCGCCGACAGATTGGGTGTGGGGTGTGAGGGGAAGCGAGACTTGAGTATGGCTTTGCTTAGAGGACACTTTGTGTAGGAAGTGGTGATGTGGCCAGATTGGACACCCAAATAACTGACTGGTTTGGCAAAGCTTTGGGTCTGGAACAGACGCTCTGCTCTAGTCGCCATGATTGACGGCCCGAGCTGAGCTCCACACCGCCTCCTCACGGGCACTGTGCGTAATCCATAACTCTTTCTGGTTCTTGGGAGGAAAGGGAGTCTAGCAAGAAGAGCTAACTGGCCCTAGTCACCTGGCAAATAACTGGCCAAACTGGAAAAAGTCTCCAATGTCCAGCTAGCATGATCCAAGAGGAAGTGGGTGAAGGGGGAGGGGCACAATGGAAATGCCCACAGTTGCAAATAAATAAATAAATAATCACTGGCCGAGTTTGTACTTCTCAACCAGTTATATCTATGGCTAGAATAGGGCACCATACCGAATGATGCTGGCTGCTTTCTGACTTGCCCGCAAGGCTTTCTGTTCAATATTTCATAAGATTGCATCAATATCTTTGAGCACTTAAAAATGATATAAAACCATCTGAACACTCAAATGCTTTCAGGAGGTCAGGCCGTCTCCTTTGTGAAGAAAGCACGGGGCAACTGTGTTCTGGGGTTGATTTAAGGGAAGAGGTGCATGAAGACTGAGGGATGTCTGTGATGACCTCTCCAGAGACCCTCCCCGCCATCCTGCTGTGTACAGAAGACGCCGTTTGAAAAAGGAAAGGGGAATTAGGGTGTTGTGATATGGGGCTCATTCATACTGAACCCAGATTGCATGGGGCAGCAGTGTGGAGATCCAATTGAAGCAGTTTCTCCAAATAGGTTCTGAGTTACAGACCTTGTGGATGCTAGGACTGTGCTAGTCACTTGTAAGTTTGCTATCCTGCTCTCTGTAGGGAAGGTTCCCCCCCCCAAATACTTTCCCTGGTCATTTGTAGTGCTGTGTACCTGTAATTCAAGCACCCGGGAGCCAGAGGCAAGAGGCTCTGCAAGTCCGAGTCTATCTGGGGTTCAATAGTGAGACCCTGTCTCAACAAACCAAAACCCAAATCCAAAATGGAAATGAAGACAAAAATTTTCCCTGAATATGTTTTAATGTAATATCTTCACATTTAGTTATGGTACGAAATCCCACCGCTTCAGTGATAAATATCTGTAATATAACTCAAAATAGCCCAGGCACGTGGTGAATTAATCAAAATTATCTAATGGGAAGTACATTTTATTTTTAGTCTGTGGTTACTGAGGTTACAACTCTTGCTCATGTCTGGGCAAGCATTTCACCAGTGAGTCACATTCCTAACTTTGTAATTTGGGGACAGAATGTCATTAAGTTCCCCAGGCTGGCCTTGAACTTACTCAGGCCAACCTTGGACTTTTGATTCTCCTACTTAAACTCATCTGAACACCAAGGATGCTGAGGCAGGAAGATTACAGGCCTGTATCACCCGTCTAGCTTTTCTCGACAATCCTAAGCCGTTTATCCATTCTGCTGTTGGTGATGAACCAAGCAAAGAAGTCACTTCTAATTTGGCAGCTTGACAGCTGGACTTTTAATCAGAAGATAGATGAGGTGAACGATGGGTATGATGGTATTTTGGGAAGGGCGATCACAGCAAAGCCACCCGTCTGGAACTCCAGGCATCCTAGCTTTCTTCATCCTCACAAGGAAGAATGGAGGATGCGTGCAGTTGCAGCAAACAGATGCACAGCTTTGTCCCCTGTCCCTTGCTGCCCCTCACATATTGTTTGCCTTTGTTTCTTTGGGTTTTGAAAGGAAATCCGAGACCTTTCTGAGCTGTTATAGATTCAGCGCCCAGATGTTCAGATGCAAGCTTTCCCAGCCAGACTGGAAGAGGCTCTTCCCCACTAATGCCCACCTCAGTAGAGACAGTGGGTGGTCCTTACAGTCCTCCCATTGTTTAGGGGCCTGCTGCCTAGGCACATGGAACCAGAGTCCCTGCTACACTCTCTGCTCTTGGGGGTCTCTGTTAAACCGTTGCCAGAAACTTCATGTAGTTTTAACAAAGTTTTGCACACATGTGATGATCCGTTTTGCAGGAATGCTGATGAGGATGTGCGGCTGTTTTTATGATGGAAAGCCAGCTGAAAATTCATATACAGTTCTTTCTGGAACTCCCAACATTCTCCCCAGTCATTCTCTACTTGAGCATCAGCTCTTTAATCTTTGGCCTGGGGTGGATGGATGGGGAATCCAATAGACTGTAGGTAGGATATTTTTCAAAACTAGAAACACTTCAAAACAAGTTTAAATATAAATGAAATTGGTTTCCAAATGTCTTGTTGAAAATGCAGATGTTTTATATTTATTATATCATTTTAGTTTTATCACCTTGCAAAATTTTACAGCAAGGAATTTTATTTAATGCGGTGGCATTTTGAGCAGCAATATTAGACAGATGTATTTGCGTCATATCTGGGTTTTTTTTTCTTTTTGGCAGGATATTAAAACTGAAACTAATGCAACCTGGTGTTTAGGGAAATGTGGAGGAGGCATTTTGCTTATTGATAATTGAAAACAACAACCATCTTCCCTCCAAATGCACCCTCAGAAAATAAGCTCTATTGCTTACATAAGTGATTAAATGCTTTCAGGATGCCAGAAGTTCAAATGCAGCCACTTAAAGGCAGACTTGGCTCCTCAAGTGCAGGACCGTGTCTTCTGACTTTCGCTGTACGGTGCCAGGCGCAGCCTAATAAATTGTCCTGTTGATCCTCATGTTTTTGCTGGCTTCGGCCTTTCTAAGGACTCATGGCATAGACACAAAACACAGACAGCTGAGAGATGGCATGATTTTTAAGTATGGCATAAGGAAGCCAAATTCCATCGCACCTCCTCCCCCAGCTCTGCGCATCTTGGCTCCTCCTCCACGATCTTTTAATTTGCTTTTAGAGATATCCCACTGGTACCCTTAATGAGCTATCGGCTGGATGCTCATAACTGAAAAATGCCAGCTTACTTTTTTCTTTTTCGGGGAAAAGTTTTCTTCGACAGGCATGGGCAGGCTTGCGGCTTGCTTCTAACCAAACCGCAGACTCTGTTGGTTCTCACACCCTGCGGGTCACATCAAAATCCCCTATTAATTAAACAGAAACTGTATCTGAAATAAATCACTCAGTGAAAGAAACCCACTGTGGCATTCTTTCTAAAGATGTTTGCAGTAATTAATGAAACATTTGGTGACTGGTGATATTTTTGATAACTCTTAAAGTGCCAGAAATATGCTAATATAGAAATAATCTCAGGATTGTAGAGCAAACAGTTCAACGAATGGGAGAAGAATGACTAATAATTTTTAATGAGGGATCTTTTTTTTAAAAAAAAAAATTGGTATTTTAAGGGCTATTGAAAGGGTAGAGTGGGGAGGAAGTCCCACCTAATCCAGCCTGCAGCCTCGTTTGCAAATGAAATCTTATCGCACTATAACCACACCTATTAAGCCATCGATTAACGCTGCGTGGCCGTTTTCCTCTTTAATAAACAAATGGAGCAGTTGCCACAGAGGTCATCACAGGGTCCATGAAACCTAAAATGTCTATTGCCTAACTCTAGCTATACAAAATTCCGAAGCTGTGATGTAGGTAAGGATGTTTTCAAGACTTGGCTTAAGCTCATTTTGTATAAGTCAGAAAATCAGATGTAGTCACCATGGATTGGTCTGAGGATGAGGAAGAGTATGGATATGTGTGTAAATGTAAGAATTTATAATGCATGATATGTAATATAGGTATTATAGAGCCACGCATATACATGTATCAGTGCTCTTTGTTCACTCATTAAACATTAAAAATAAAGCGTAGAGCACATTTTTCTATTGAATTCAGGTTTTTGTCTCAGAACCCTAGTCAACATTTTCTGGACGGTCATTGCCCAAGGTACATAGGTGTCTTGAAATAAAACCGCGTCTCTATCCTCAAGACGAAGTCCTGCTCTCCACACTGTCTAATTCTGGCAAGATCAAAACGTTTATTCCCTCACAGGCTAAGTGTGATGTGTGATGCGGGGTTACTGTGAGGTTGTGAATCTGTCAGAGCACAGAGCACTGTGCTGTTTGCTACCCGGGTGGAAAAATATGTATTCCCATGCTTGTCTTTGTTCAACAAATGTCTCTTGTTGGTCAGTTCATTAGGTTCTGTCCTAGGCATTGGGTACTGAATGGGAGGACTGATGCATAACAAGACCCTGTCCTGCCTGGAGCAAAATAAGGTACTGTAAGGGAACAAGTGACTGAGGCAAAAATAAAACGTGTGGAGAAGAGCTCACCGCCACAAACATCGTAACGGGGCGACAGTACGAAGCCTGGGTGAGGATGTAGGAGGACCAAGAAAGGCCTTCCAATGGCCGTGACCTTGAATGGAGGTCTGAGCGGAAGGAGGCAGAGAGTTTTGTAGTAAAGAGCGAGCGAGAGAAGGGCAGCTGCGATAACAGACATGGGCAAGCTGCCCCGAGGAGCATCAGGGCTGCACGCCTGGCTGCTGGGGGTGACGCAGGCTTGGGCTTCTGACGTCATCCCATGAAACCTGGCAGCTGAGAGCCCTTTCCCGTGGCCTGTCCCTCTGGTCCTTCCCTCTTTGTGGAGAGGAAAATGCTATCCTGAGCGACTTACAGAGGGAAGGTGGCAGCAAGCACTCTGGCAGACTGCATGTCAGCCAGAATGGGGCAGCTGAGACTAGCACCAAACCCTGACTCCCTGACTCCCTTTGTGTTCTCAACACAGATTCCCGGCCCTTAGTGAGGAGACAGATCTAAGGTACCCCGTGATAACAATTCTCTCCCACCCCCAGTGTGGGCTGGACTTGGTGATTTGCCTTATAAGAACGGAGAAAGGGAATACTGGTAAGTCAATAGTGGACGAATCTGGCAGACATCTCCTGCAGGGATGGTCAAGGTGAATGTCTCCAATGGTGGCATACAGGCCAGTATCGCCTATGTTCTGAGGTGGGCTGTGCAGGCATTCGTCTATGTCATAGCCTTCCCTCAGACTTGGAACTCAGTTTTTTCCATCATTCAGGAAGCTGGAACAGGAGGATTGTGAGTTCAAGTCCAGCCTGAGCTACGTAGTAACTTCCAGGTACTCATGAGAACATCAGAGAAACCTAAATTGAGGGCCATCCTACAAAACACTCAGAAGTATGTTAAGTTCTTCAAAAGCTAAAAAAGACTAACGAATGGACTCTGACAGGAGAATAAAAAATGATTAAATGTGATGTATTATTTTGCATTGGATCATGGAATAGAAAAGTAACATTAAATGGGAAATTGGTAAAATCTAAATGAAGTCTTATACAACAAATAAATCAAAAGTATTTGTTAATATATATATGAACAAAATATATTAACACATTCTACTAAATGTGGGGTGTCTGTGAGTAACCTGAGGCCCACAGGTGAACTTGGTATGTCAGCTGTGACCACCCCAGGTTCTGTGGGTTGAGCCCAGGACAGCAGCGCCCCCTGCAGGGCGAGGCACTTCCTAACAGACCCAGACAGGGTTTGGTATCTTTAGTGTGACATGCTGTAGGGCTTCTCTTCCCCAGTTATTTCCTGGTTTCTGAACGTCCTGAGAGCAGGTAAAAAGCATTAATTAATGCCTGGGGCCTGGAGGAGTCAACACCATTCAGATTTTTTTAGTAGAAACAGTTGATAGACATAGCCCTAATTAGCCCACCCAGCTAGCGTGCTAGGCCTCCAGTGTGGCCCCTTGTTCCTGAGGGGGTTAGCGGAGATGTGTGGGGAGGGGAGGCATTGTGAGAGATGGGTCCACAGTTTGGAAAGCCAGCATCGGGGGGCTAGAGAAGGCCTTTCCTAACCCAGCATGATGGCTAGCGCTTGTTGGCAAGCACTGGAAGCCTGTGGGGAAAGCAGGTTCTTTTTCAGGTTTCAAAAGGGGAAATTGCTATTTTTCAGATCCTGTGGTTCTACTGGCTGAGTAGCTTCCTTTTCAAGGGGTTGAAGGCACTTATCAAATCAGCAGTGGCATTCCCTTGAGGGGAAATTCTCCATTTCTCCATCCCTATCACCTCTCTTCTCTACAAGACGGGACCTAGCTGATCCTGCAGCTGGTAGAGGCTCCTTCCCTGGGCAGCCTTCATGTCTGCCTGTGCAGCGCTGCAGGCCCAGAGGTCAGCTCTCCAGGGAGCCGCTCTGGGGACTGGTAGCTATGCCCTCCCTGGAAGACTCCTGAGTCTGAAGAGTGTCAAGGATGAGCAGGTCCCCACCGTCAGCCTCACAATCTCGGCTCCATTGGATGTGAAGCTGTTCCCAAGAGCGTGGGTGGAAGGTCTGTGAAGATGGACTAGCCAGCGTGCTACTCAGAGGCGGTCTCAGGGCAGGCTCCTGAGTCTGCCCTTCTTGCAGCTCTACACCAGAGAGTAGCAAGCTGCGTTCATTTACTCTGCTCGCTCATTCATTCATTCATTCATTCATTCATTCATTCATTCATTCATTCAAGGAGAAACCTTGGGGCTTTGGACTCAGAAGTCCGAGATCTATTCCTGGTTTTTCCATTTCCTTGCTGGATAACTTTGGAGAAATTACAGACCCTCTGAATAGTATAAACTACAAATTTAAAAACCTATTTTTTTTTTAAAAAAAAATTCTGTGAAATGTGTGTGATATAGAGGGCACAGGTCAACCTTGGCTGTTGGTCCTCAATTTCCCACTCATATGAGACAGGGGCTTTCTTGCTCACTGTCACAAACACCAGGCTAGCTGGTCTGGGTTTCCAGGCATTCCCCGCCTCTGCCTCCCATCCTGTAGTGGAGACGGGCATACAGACTGCTCCATCTGGCTTTTACATCTGTACCTGGGATCTGATGTTCAGAATCCCCAGGCTTGCACAGCATGTGCCTTACCCACTGAGCCACCTTGTCAGCCCCTCAGTTGGATTTCTAATGGTAGAAAACAGGTTTCGTAACATTAGTGACATTTTTGGAGGGATAATTGTCGTTGGAGAGCTCTGGTAGCAACGTTCTGCCGCTCCCATCAGGGCCTGTAGCGCCCCCTATCCTCCAGTGTCACAGCTGAAAAAAATGTAGCTGGACATTGACAAATGGGGAGGAAGAAGTGACCTTAGGAATGGAATGCGGGTGGCACACTGGGTGTCAGAGCTTCCACAGAGAGTTAAAAAGCGGCGGTCCTGCTTTGAGAGGCACTGTGCCTGGTCAGAGGTCGCCCAGCTCACTCTGCCTTAAGCCCTGGGCTCCTGAGTCTGCGTCTTGGGTCTCCCTTTTTATATTGCTTCCAGTATCTTAAGGAAGAGGTCTAAACTATAGAGTTTTGGATTTTTAATGCTTTTTTTAAAAAAAAATCGCTGAAGTAAAACATTATTAAATATTAAACAATTTCCTTTTAGCCTCAAGATAAGTGTTCTTTTGTGGCTGATTTTTTTTTTATTATGGTAAAATACACAACATAACATTTGCCATGTAACATAACATTTGCCATGTAGCTATTTTTTTCCTCTTTAGTGGCATGAGGCACACTTATGTTGTATAACCGTTAGCACTATCCCATCTCAGGAACTTTCCATGGGCTCCGGTGAGCATGCTGTAACTCCCCGCAGTAACAAAACCGCAATTCTCTGTCTGGTCTCTGATAACACACTTACACTCCATCCACACGCAGCTGGCTGTTCTGGGAACCTCACGCGAATGGACCCTGACCGGCAGGGACAAACCCCCTCCTCTGCTTTCTTTGTCCACACGAGGCCAGGCTGAGGCTGTGCTCACCTATGCTCTGAGTGACATTATCCCCCCTTTGCAGTTCCATCAGCCACCACAGCCCCAAGCAAATCCCTTCCTGCCGGAAGAAAAGTAGATGGCGGCATGATTGATGGGTTTAGATATTCCTTGGGGCTCTTAATTTCTTTCTCCTTTTTTTTTTTTTTAATTGCGGCTTTCTATCATTCCACGCATGGTCTTCAAGGTCTTTTGTGGCGGAAGTCTCTTAAATATTTAAAGCAAATAAATAAATAGAAGATTGTCTGTGGAACACCTGGCAGATTTATTTAGGTTTGAAGGATGAAAGTAGTTGAAATTTTTAGTGTCCCAAGAACCTGCAAATTCAAGTGTCAAACATCTGTCAAGGTCATCAAAATATCTGAGGACTTTGTTTGAGTCTTTGCGTCCCGACGACATCTCCACCCTCAGAACTGTGACCTCTCTCCCTGTGGCCCCTACTGCTGGGGGCAGGGCATGTGCTGGCTGCTGAGCCACAGGGCGGCAGTCTTGGCCCTGCTACTCACGGGTGAAATGTGCACGTCCTGGCCCCAGGCAGAAGCCTTTGCGTGTCACAGGTGCCAGTTGTATGGGAACGTTTGGTGCATGGAGTCTGCTCTGTGTGTTGGAGATGGAGCGCATTGCCAGCTGGAAGAGCCAACAGGCACATTCCATCAGCTAGGGCTGTGGCATTCAGTCGTGGGCCATAAAAGCTCCAAACCCTCACATTTTGAACTACAAGATTCCCATGGCTCTCCCAGAGGCCCAGTGCAAGCCTTTCCACTGGTATACCCACATTGCAAAATCCTGCATAGACCTCAAGACTCGGCATCAGTGTGTCTCAGCCCTGATGGCCTCCTCCACCTGTCTGATACACCCCGATCTGCTTGGTGCAGAATGGGAGACTTGGGCTAGACGATTTCAATGTGCCTTGGTATATTAGCTAAGGTCTTTGTTGCTGTGACAAGCACCATGAAGAAGGCAACTAAGAGCGGGATCGCAACAAAAGGAGTTTATTTGGGTTTATAATTTCAGAGGGACAACAGTCCATCCTTGTAGGTGAGCCTGACGGCAGGCAGAGGCAGACAGGGCAACAGGAAGTCAAGACCTCATATCTTACCACAAGTAGGAATGAGGTAGAATAAACAAGCAGGGTAGGGTTATATTATCTCAATGCCCATCTCTCGTGACTTACTTCCTCCCACAAAGCTGTATCACCTAAGCCTCCCCAAACAGATCACCAACTGGGAATCAAGTGTCCAAATACCTGAGCCTATGGGACGGGGGCCTGTTTCTAATTTAAACTATCTTACGTGGGGTTTGGAAACTCCTGTCTGAAATTCTTGAGAGCACTTTTACCTCATCTCAGAATCCCTTTGCCACAGACTTCTAAAGCTGCTATTACTGTCCTTGTTCTAGGCCACCTGGGACCTGAGGCACAGAGAAAGTGAAGTCATCTTCTGAAGGTTGCCCAGCTGGTACGGTGGGCCCAGGATGCTCTCATGCTGCAGCTACTGAGGAAGGGCAATGAGGTCAACTAGGTCATTAGCCTGGTAACAAGCGCCCTCCCAAGTGATGTAGCTCTAGTCTCCTTTGATGCCTCTGCTGTCCCCTTTTCTCATTCCCATCAGGGAACTGGGTGTCGAGACACAGAGACAGGGTAGTAGAAGGCAGCCTGTAGCCTCTGCCGTCTAGGGCGCTCTGGGGGCTGTGCCTGTGGACAGTCACAGCCAGATGCGGATACGCATAGACCCTCCTGGGTGTATGCAGAATGGTGTCAGGAGAACGCGTGAAAGAGTGACGAAGGCAAGAATGGTGAAGATGACATCACATGACTGGGAGGCTCCTCCTTACATCTGCAGAGGTTGCTTCTGAGGGCATCGGACTGGGCCTTAGGAGCCGCCCTTGTCCTCAGGGATCGGTGTATGCCTCCAGTTGTTTTGCACCCCATTGGGCTTCAGAGAATGCCAGACATTTTTTCCCTATGGAAATGCTCTGTGTGGTTGTGATTATCTTTCTCTCCTCTGCTGTCTTCCTGGGCTGCTTGTCGTTTCTGCTGTTTGTCTGCCTCTTTTGGCCTCGGCCCAGGTCAGTCTCCTTCTGGCCACTAAACACTCTCCCCATTCTCCTGCCCTGCCCCATCTCTTCTAGGGGCCCCCTTCCGACCCAGATCCCTGCGCAGGGCTCCCCTCGCCTGTGAAGTCTGTGTGAATGGTCACACCACATGCTGTTGCTGCTTTGTTTGAACCTGTAGCCATGATGGGAGGGTCAAGGGTCCCTAATGGGACAGCCAGTTTCTACCTTCAAGGTACTCACTGCCTGGAGTTTTTGGTGGTGGGCTTTCACTTTACGACTTTATTCTGCTGTTGGTATGTTTTCAGTTTGAGTTCAGGTGGAGAGGCCAGTTTTCTTTCTTATGGGTGAAGTCTGTCACCATTTGCTTAGTAAGAGCCAGTGTGAAGCCAATGATCTTTGAGTAGAGGATCTTCGCATTCACAGTGTAGAAGCTGGATGCTAAGGTTGTATAAAGTTAGCATTCTCTTAGATGCCGCTCTTCCTATGTGGGTTGTGGATTTTTCCAAGTCATTCTCTTCTGTCAATTTCATTTGTCAAAGCTTTTGGTGCTCGGAAGGCGGATGACTGGGAAAGTGCAGCCCAGATGAATCGAATCAGCTGTTTGGCAGCAATTCCCATGAAAAGGCAGTGTCAGACAGGAAGTTCAGCACCAGGCATCTTCGAGGTTGGAGGTCAAGTAGGGATCTCATTTATCTCTGCCAAGTCCACTGCCCTCTGCCCTCCCCAGTGCTCTTTGCCTGTGCCCAAGAACCTAATTTGTGTTTGAAAACCAGCAGCAGAGGCACCATGGCCCTGTGTTTCGGGCTTAAGCCAGCCTGCAGAAAACACCAGAATTCAGGGATCCAGAGATGTGCGCTGTGCCGATCCTGAGGGCAGCCCAGAGGCTTGGTCTCCTTCCAAAGCATTTCTCAGGAGGTAAGAAACAGGGATCTCCGTAAGCAAGAGGCAAGGAAAGGGTGAAATGAACCGGGGCAGAAGAAAGCAGGCTTTCACAAAGGGAAGTTGCTGATTCTGTCTGTGATCAATCATGCCTAACAAAGAGGCCAGTGACACAGCCTTGCCCACCCCAGGCATCGCCACCCTGCCACTGTCCCCAGCCTATCCGAAGATACCTAGGCCGTTTCAGTGAAAGACCCTGTTCCTGAAGCCAGCTTCTCCCCGTGCAGATGAAGCGGATGAGCTGATGACAGCACATTCCCAGCTCCCCCCCCCCCCCGAATGTGGTCCTGGGCGGCAGGAAACCACCTTCACGAGGGGCCACCCGTTTCCCTAGATGCGTCCCCCCAAAATGTCAGCCTATCCCATAAAGCTGAAAAAGACATTTCACATACATAAAATATGTAATTAAAATGATGAATTATTGTAAGATAGAATATTAGCCTTGTGACATTTTAATCTGAGCGCAAGAGAGGGAGAGAGAGCACAATCTGAAGCGCTCAATTAAATTTAGAATTTCCCCCCTCCATTGTTGTGAATAAATAGGAAAGATTCTGTAGCAGTCAGTGGAATTATTAATTGCAACTAGTGTAGAAGGTGCATGCACCATATCATGAAAGGGAATATCATTGTTAGTGACTATATTTCTTGGTAATTAAGGCCCAGACTAATGATGCAAGTTTTCTCCAGCATGATTTTCATCTGATTATGAGCCTGCTTCATTAAGAGCACTCAGACTAACGAGCTGTAGCTGTAATAAAGTAATTTTCTGTCTTGTGCTCTGATTGATAAAGAGTTTCTATAGCTAAAAGGAATTGAAAATATAATTATAATTAGAAATGGTTGAATAAAGTTATTACAGGATTGCTGAAGGGTACTGCAATTGACACCGTAATGTTTTTTTGGAAGTGAGCATCTTAAAATTAGACTTTATAAAGCAACAAAACTCCTCTGCTAATAACTGGGCCGAATGTTGCTGCTTCCATAAAATGAACATTTCGATGAAAGGAAAATGAGACTTTCCCACATTGTTCTCGACAAGCAAAGCATGTGCAGGAAGAACGCTGCCGCCTCTCTCCCCAGCATTCCTCCCCCGTGAAGTAAAGCTTCTGAGCATACTTTTTACCCCATTTATAATAATTTTCCTTCTGCCATATGTTGGAAAAAGATCTTTTTGATTAAACTGATGTCTTTTTAAGCGTACAGTATAAATTTGGAGTTTCTCCTTGCCAATGTGCAAAGAGTTATGCTGTCTGTTTACATATTTATATTTATGAAGCTGTGGGTTTCAGATAATTTTTCAAATTGTATGGAGGTATTTTTTTTCTGTCCTTGCCATGCATTGGTTGATATCAAAATATAACTGGGGAGTATACAAGACTCCAGCCCCCTCCCCTGGGGAATGCTAATCAACTTTTTAGCCCAGAAACCTTATTTCTTTTTATGATGTTCACATTTATAAACCATGAAAACCCTGTTAGTGCAATCCTTGGTGTGTGTGTCATTGGATATGTCTGCAATATTGACATATAAATCTATGGCAGTGGTTTTATTTAGAATTAGCTGATATACTTTGTGCTCCAAATTAGTTTCACATATTTAATTTAGTCTCCTTTGTCTCATTTTCGCTCCCTGCACTGCATGAGAGACAAACATATACTTTAAAGCTATATGGTAAATCTGTTTTATGCAAACTTACCCAGATATCATTGGGTCTGGGATGAACTGGGGAGCGGCTCTTCATAGGTCCACACTTTTGATGGATTATTTCAAAACAGTTTCTTCTCTGTTTCAGACAATTGGAAAGGCTTAGAATTTTTGAGACCTAGTTTTAAAAGGATAATATAGAGCAATAAAGGTATGTTATTGGAATACCATTAGTAAGATTAGAAAGAAAAAAAGGGCAGAATTTTATTGGTTGTTCACTGAAAATGTTAGCTGTGATTAGTTACATAATCCTACATTAACCTGTAAATTAAAATTCCTTGGTGCAATTTGATGGCTGATTTAATTTTGTCTTTCTTTGTTTGCCGCAGGCTAATTCCATTATGAATTCTTTATACAGCCTTTTCCCTCAATGATTAGCAGCTTCTACTCAAGTTCTGATTACTATTGTACACTTAGCACTACATAAAGCCGGGGATTAATATTCCCCTGAAGAATTGTTGCTATGGATCTGCTCTATCCCCTTCTAAGAGATGTTTCTGCAGCTTCAATTGTCCATAAATTATGATCTCTGGTGAGTTATCAGTGGGAGTGAGCTGAGCTTAACAAGCTGAAGAGTGCATTCTTGTTCAGAGAGAAAAAAAGGCAAGGGAAAAGGAGAAAGAGAGTCGCAATTACTAATTGTGAGGTTGAGTCACTCCGAAGTGGTATTTTTTTCCGTCTCTGCCCTTTTAGACGTGTGCAAATCAGTGTGTGTTTGCATGTTAACGCACAAACTTTAAAAAAAAATCTTTCAACATTTACTGATCAGAACATATGGGAGGGCACTGGTCAGCAGCAAATGAGGAGAGAGAATGCAGTCCTGCTACCTGGCAGCAGCAGCAGACAATCGACTGTATTTTGTTTGCAGAGGTGGCATTGTCTTATTTGATGCAGTATGGTTTCTGCACTTCTTGGTGTTGGAATACCTATCTGGGTACCATTGTTTTATTTTTAAATTAATGTTTAAAAATATTTATTTTATGTGTATGAATGTTTTACCTGAATGTGTGTGTGTGTGTGTGTGTGTGTGTATGTATACATATATATATATATCATATGTGGTTTTGGTGCTTGTGGATTCCAGAAGAGGGTGTCAGATCCCCTGGAACTGGAGTTGTGAGCTGCCATACCTACCGGTGCTGGGAGTTGAACCCAGGTTCTCCACAATGGCAGCAACTGCTCTTAACCACTCACTGATCCATCTCTCCAGTCCTGGTACAACTGTTTGAAAAACTTCACTGGGCACTAGTAAAAGACTGAAATGGGGTAATTGATTTGTGCATTTTTTTTTTCCCTCAAGAAGCTGGTGTTTCTAGGTGGTGCTGATCTCTGGCTTTTGAAGGGTCTGGGTTGCCTTTGCTGGCCTGAACATTGGCTATTTATTACAGTGGGGCATGCTTCTCCCGTGGAGGAGCCCATCCCAGGAGGCCACTTGGATAAAGGCAGAGATCACTTTGCCCATTGTACAGCGCCCTCTACTGGGCAGCCTCTTGCTCCTCTGGAGAACTCTGGTCCTGCTGGCACGTGGCAGCTTATAGGGCTTACATACTTCTAGTCAAAGAAACCTGTTGGAAGTAGGCTGAGGTCATCAAGCTCGCTGACTTGCTGGGTTCTACCACTGCATAGCCCAGTCCAAGGCATGCGCGCATTTGAATGATCTATTGGGCCTCTTGGCTTGCTTTCTCTTTTTTAACCTTTCTTTTTTCTCTCATTCAGTTTCTTTCTTCCTGTTTTCTTCCCTTCCCTTTTTATTTTTTATTCTCTTCTTGGTTCCATATCTCTTCTTAATTTTATTCTTTTAGATGTCTTCTCTCTTTTTTTTTCTTTTTTGACGTTTCTCTCTCTTTTCATGCTCACCCACGCCCCCACCAGCTGCTCACCCACTCCAAAGTCCTGAAAATATGCAGGCATTTTAAAATTGAAGCAAAAAGGTGAATTACATTGCTGCTTGGAGCCAGCTAAGGGCAGAGTTCTGAGGGAGCGAGATAAAATAACAGTCTGAGAAATGCACTTAACAGAGTAGACAGGCGAAGAGGCGTTCCCAGGAACAATCGCTTCCGGGTTGGCTTTCCTTCTGCCACAGCAGCCACTCGTTTACAGAGTGAAGATGATTCCGTGGTTGGGGAAATGGCTCCTTTGAATCGTTCTTGAGTAGCATTCTTGAACTGTGCTGAACGGTTCCCGGAATGGGAAAAGATGCCCGTTTTACCAGGAACCTAGTTATGGCGGTTTGGGTACGCACGCGTGTACTCCTTACAGCATGCCCACTCTGCACACACATGCATGCTTGGTACAAGGCATGTGCACAAGCGTGTCCATGCAATCTGGCTGGTGGTGCTAAGAAGAAAGTTCACTGAGAAGCCGCCTATAGTTTCCAAGCTCAGCCAAGACGGGAGCTGCGCTGGTTACTTCTTTCGTCCTCATGACCAAATAAAGGGCAAAAGCAACCTGAAGGAAGGGTTTTCTCATGATTTGAGAGATACAGCCCGTCACAGTGGGGAAGGCAGGGAGGCTAAGAGTGGCTGCGAGAACTCGTACTTTGGCTTCCTTTTATTGCTCTGAACCAATGTGTGAAAAACCAAGATGAGCTGGCAGTGGTGCTGGCTGACCTCTGAGGCTATTCCCTCCCAGTGACTCTTAGCCCTCAGCTCAGCTCCACTTCCTAAAGACTTCACAGCATCCTAAATCAGTGCCATCAGATGGGAACACATGAGACTGTGTGGGACATTTTACACTCAAACCGCAACAGTGGTCTGGGATGCAGAGCCCAGGATGCACGAGAGAATGTGTGTGTGTACGTGAATACACATGTAGGTTGTGTGTGTTGCTCTCTGTCTGTGTGCATGTTCTTGCATGACCGTGTGTGTGTGTGTGTGTGTGTGTATGTATGTGTGTACACGTGTTATTAGTACTAGTACCGCAGTGAGACCTCAGTTACAGCTCTCTGACACGTGTTTTCTTTTCCTTCTAAAGATGCTGTGGAGATGACGGTCTCAAGGATCGTTATGGGTACGAAATGTCACATCATTTGGGAGACAGTTGCTGTCCCTCTGATCAAACACCACTGTTCCATGCCATCCTGAATCCTGGAGCCTTTGTGATCTATGAGGCCAGGAAGCAAGCAGTGAGGGGTTGGAGCTTGGTAGAAGCTGGCTCATGGTAGCTTCATTCCTGTCACCTGGAATGTCAACTCAAGACCCTCTTGGGCATGTCAGCACCAGGGACAGCAGGAAGGGACTAGGGTTAACTTCCTGGAAAAGGCCAGCTCTCTCAAGCACTTAGCCATGAGTTCCTAAGTACGCGAGACAGCATGGCAGACAGAGCACTCTGTTTTGTGTCATTCCCAGCTCAGGCCACTGGATGTCCAGAGCTCTGTGAGTAGTCCTCACTATTCACCACTGTCCCCATACTGCCACACACACAAGAACAGATACCTCAGGAAAACAGCGGAACTCCATGTGAGACTTCCTGGTTCATTGGGCTTTCCCAGTCACACACAATGCTCTTCATTCCCCACCCCCACCCCTTTTATTATGCTGGGGAACGCAGGGCCTTGTACATTGTAAGCAAGAACTCTACCACTGAGTTACACTGCCAGCCTCAGGAGTTTTGGCAAGCTCATTTTTAGGTATTCCGCGATAGTCAAGTGAGATTTGGTGTCCTACTGATGTTTTAGTGGCCCATAGAAACTGGTCCCTGCAGGACCTCCCACTGAGCTCGTTGGGTCTTCAATCTCTGTGTGAGTTGGGTTTGGAGTAGGGCAACGGATTTTAACCTCTACTATATCCACCTGGCGATTTGTTGTGAAGCCCATCTGGAAGGGAGACTAGAACAGCAGAAACATACTTGACTTGGAACATTATGTCTGCAATTACTGAAGGGGAACTCTGTTTCCTCCCAAAGCCTCTCCCCAAGGCGGGACCCGGTATGGTACAGACCCCATGCTTGCTGTGTGGGTAGCAGCAGCCACGGAGGTGGGTTTGTGCTGTTGTCTGTACTTCTTTTTTTTTTTTTTTAAGATTTATTTATTTATTATTTGTACAGTGCTCTGCCTGCATGTATGCCTGCAGGCCAGAAGAGGGCACCCGATCTCATTACAGATGGTTGTGAGCCACCATGTGGTTGCTGGGAATTGAACTCAGGACGTTTGGAAGAGCAGGCAGTCCTCTTAACCGCTGAGCCATCTCTCCAGCCCCCCTGTCTGTACTTCTGATGTCCTTCGCAGTCCCAGGCAGCTGCTTTTTGAAGGTATAAGGCAAAAAGGCAAATTACACACTTTGAATGGGTAGAAAAGATGGAAGTGACTGGTTCGGCTACCTTTGTTTGTCTAAAGAAGATCTTGAAGTGACTTGAAAAAAATGGTTTTTTTAAAGTTTTTATTTGATATATGCAAGTGCTTTACTTGCATATCCATGCGCCACATGCCCGTCTGGTGTTTGCAAAGATCAGGAGAGGGCACAGGATCCTTTGGAACTGGAGCTACGATGGCTGTGAGCCACCATGTGGGGGATGGCAATTGAACCTGGGTCCTCTATAAGAGCAGTCAGTGCTCTTAACCAGTGGTCCACCTCTCCAGCCCCTTGGAAGTGATTCTTATGAGACAGACGATCACCAGAAATCCAGCAGCTTTTGCATCCAGCGTGCCCGACGCTGTTCCTTTCCTTGCCTTCTCTAAGCATCAGCGTCTTTGGGCCATTACTCCAGCTCTATGAGTTACGGTCATTCTCGCTGCTTTGTTAATGAGGAAACTGAGGCACAGCTCAGTTAAGAAGGTAGTCTGTGTAAATCCTAAGAGACACGTGGCAGAGTCAGGGTTTGATCTGCAGACATTTAGTTCCATAGCTTCTGTAGGTCCTCAGCTTCCTCAGCCTGGGAGCTGTCTAGGTGGAAGCAGCATTTGAATTAGAGGATTTTTTTTTTTGTGTTTTGTCTTTTGGTGTAATGCATCCCCCCCCCCGTTCTTGATATCAATGACTTGCCTCTGTAATTGAGACTCCCCTCCACTGATTCAATGCCTGATGCTTCCTGTCCCAGCCTCATTCACATCTCACATCCTCACCCTGACATTTACATACCCCCCCAGTTCTTACTGCTGCCTCCCTTGCCAAACACAAATAATGACTGTTCTTTTGCTGGTCCTTGTTTCTGGCGCAGTGGGACAAAGAGGGGAGCAGAGAGAAATGTTTCTCAGAGCATGGCTGTGGCAAGCATTGAAAAGAGGGAGCCCTGGTAACAGGTCCAGGGGTAGAGACAATTTCCTTGCTCTATTGATGTCTGTCCCAGGGAAGAGATTCTCAGTAGAAGAGCCAGCTCTGGCTGAAATAGTGTGTGTGTGTGTGTGTGTGTGTGTGTGTGTGTGTGTTTGTGTGTGCGCGTATAGTCTCCATGGGGTAGAAATACAGAGCCTCAAGCTAAGTGGCTTCTTGAATAGTAGGCACCAACAACCCTATTTTTGGCACAAGTTCAACATTTTCCTGCCTTCTAACTAGCCAGTGAGAGGGAGTGAACGAAAGGCCCAGGAAGCGGGCACATACATTCTGTAGGAGTTTATTCTGCAGGCGTCCATTCTGTGGATGCGTCTCTACCTTTCACTCCCTCTCTGTTCCAGCTCCGGTTTAAGTTTGCTTTGGAGCCAAAGAAAACTGAACAATTTTCCTTTGCTGTTGCAGGAAGACTTGTGTCAAATTCCACGCAAGTTGGTTCTGCTGGTTTGCATGGGAGGAAATACAACCCGATGAAGATGAAAATGTATGCTATTGTTTTCCTACCCATTGGCTTTCTGTTTCTTATTTGGGGAAGAGTCTGCTTGAAATAGTAACCCAGAGAGGTTTGTTCAAGTGGTTACATTTCTAGAGGCTTCTTGTTGGCTAATTCAAGTCTCCTTTTATACTAATTCATGCTTATGATAAGAACTTTTGGGCATTTACATTAGAAATATGATATGAAGAAGAGCCAGCAATGGGCCTTGTCTTCTAGGAAATTACAGTGGAACACGTTTTAGAATGCAATTTGGAGTCATTTCGAATTTGAATGAATTTTCCATATAAACAAGGTTCCAACACATTGCAGTCATGTAACATGTTGTCATTTATCCTTTATAAAACACCATTGCAATCCCACGCAAGACCACAGCAGTTTCTTCTGTTCCTTATGCAGTTACAACAATACAACTGGTGAGCATCTCAAGTACCACACCCCTGTTCTGTGCAAACCCAGAATGGCCACATGTAGGACCCTGAGCTTTGGCTTTGAGCATTACTGTGAGGTAGGACTATCAAGGTGGCAGGGCAAGATCCTGAACGTTGGGCCAGTGCATCAGTGAGTCTCAACCTTGTGCATGCTTCTGTTTGTCCTGCTGCACTCAATATGCCTAAGCCAAGCTTTGTGGACCAAATATAGAGTTTCTTACAACAGCACATAGGATGATTCAAACTTTTGGTATTATCTACAAGCCTCCAAGAGTTTCTGCACGGTTTCAAAGTCTGACCCCACAAAATGCTTATGTAATTATTTAACTGTTTCATTGAATTGCCCCTGATTATTATAGAGCAAAAAAAAAAGTGGAAGGATCAAAATAGGTTCTAACTCCGTGTTTTATCAAAGACAAAGTACAGTTGACAGCTTCATAATACTATTTTTTAGCTGAGAAAAAAAATGGTCATGCAAGTTCATTTTTTTTCCATTTATAGACTTTTGGCTTTTCAAAAGGTAGGGATGGAAAGTCAGAGATTCCATTATTGGAATCATTGGCTGCTAGGCTCATATTGGGTAGAGGGACTTTTCGACTGAAGGGCAGCTGGTGACAGTGGTAGCTGGAGCCTTTGGCTGCACAGAAGTATCAGACCAAGGCAAGGTAGAAAGAGTAAGGAGGGGAGTGTTGCTTAGTGCAGTAGCTATAGCTTACAAGGGAACATTCTAGAAGCTTGGTAGCAAGAGGAATAGGAACCTTCAGCTCAGGGGACCCTTTGTAAGCAAAAGGCAGAAGGAAGTAATGCAGAATCCTTTCAGTCTAGTAATCTAGAAGGGAACGATGTGGCTGGGTGTGGCCGCACATCCCTGTCACCCCATCACTTGGAAGGCTAAGGCAAGAGGCTAGTCTGGGCTACATGGTGAGTCCTAGGCTAGACTGAGCTATTGGGGGAGACCTTGTTTTAAAGCCAACAAATAAAAACCCCAAGCAAAGGGCAAATGCCTGCTTGCAGAGGATGAGGCTAGACTATGCTTGATGGTGGGTCAAAGAAGTCTTTGTGTATGAACATGAGACTTGGAGAGTGCATAGGACACTGGGGAAAGGATCTAATAAGAACAATGGAAGAGATTTGGTTCATGCTAACAGAAACATAAAGGCAGGACATGCAAACCTGTCTTTGGAGACAGTGATCTGCTGGACATTGTCACTGGAAGGCAGGAAATATAGTCATGGCTTTGGGAACAGTGACCTTCCAGACTCAACACTGGCTTGCAGTTCCATTGAGGAGAGCAGAACTGAAAAGCTGAGTGTGGGCAGACGAAGGTTTCAGAATTCCAAGCTGAGCTGTGATTTAGATTGAAATGATTTGTCATGCAATTTGGCAGTGGGGACCTTGGGATTGAGAAAGGCCCCAAAGCCATTATGAGGCTTTGTTATATTTCACATGAGGGTTCTGAGGGCATGGATGAAGGCAGTGCAGACAAGAAAGAGAGGTGGTGATTGACTCGAGAACTGATGGACTGGTGACACGGTATGACTGGGCCGTTGAGGACCAGAGCAGGGAAAATGCCAAGAACAATGAGAGAATGATAGTGGCATAAACATAAAGAGGGAAGGAGTGAGAAGAAGGGGAAAGATAACATTGGAAGGTGTGGAGTTTGAGGAGTCCACAGAATACTCTAGTGGAATCCACTGGAGCCTTTGTGGAACCCGAGGCAGGGGGTTTAGGAGAACTCCTCAGGAGAAAAAGAACAGAGGAAGATGCCATTAGTGAGAGGGTGGAGGGGAAAGGGTCAAAGGTTGTGGTTCAGAATTCTGGTAATTCATTCTTTCAGGGCTTAGAGGAGGAAGACGATCTAGTGAGAAGAGACACCAGAAAATTAAGTATTATCTAGCGATGACAAGGAACGGGCTGGCTTCAAGAAGGAAGCAGTGAGCAATTGGATGAAGTTCTGGGAAGCCGTTGAGGATGTAGCTATTAGAAGTCACCAGAGACTCTTAAATGAGCAGATCCATTTACAGAAATGCTTTGATACCACTGTCATATTAGTTCGGGTGTCTGCAGTAGGAGAGGCGATGTGACTGCTGGGAAGGAGAGAGTGGGGGTGGGAACAGAAGCTCGGGAAGGGCCAAGGGTGGGGAGCCAGCAAAGGTGGGTCAACACAGAGGGGACCAACTCAATTGCCATGGTCTAAGAACTGGTGATAGAAGGTTTTCTTTAGCTTAAAGTAGATGGTGTTTCCAGAGCCTGGAGAATGACAAGGGACACATCAGTTGACTAGTAGCTGGGAATGTCAAGGGTGCTCTTAAGGGAAAAGGCAGAAATGCCCAGCCTGGGGTTTGCTTGGGTAGTGGAATGAATGGAGTTGGCAAGGCTTCTCAGGAGAGATCAGCCCAAGCAGAAGGGCAGATGGTTGGCTGTCACAGTGAGGACTCAGAATCTGCTTAGCAGGGGAGGGTGCAGGGAAGCTGGGATGCAGAGGGGAGAATTTTAGGACTTTTACCTTTTGTATACGGGTAGTTGCCAGTATTTCAACTTTCTTATAGATGAGAGATGGCTGGGAGATGTTAGAGTAGAATGGAGAGGAAGTCTTTGGGTTCTGTAAATCAGCACTGAAGTGATCCCAAGTGTGGATTCTCAACACGTCGGAGTTGAAAGCAGAGGACAGAAAAAGAAGAAACTACTCATTTCTGAAGGCCTGTGCCATGTGACTTTTTCTGGAGAGACAAGGAAAAACAATTAATTACTTAGATGAACCAACAGTAGAACAGAGATGTTTGAATCTAAGTCTAGTTTAATTCAGGAGCATGAATGCCTCATACAGCTGCCCTCAGTGAAAATCCCCACAGCATCATGGGTGGCAACTCGGAAATGCCTCATCCCTGGAGCTCTCCCCCCACCTTCCAGTCATTTCCACCAAAAATCTCGTCTTGTTTACCACTTACATAAACCTGGGGAGGAGCTTTGTGAGTCCTGTAACTTTAGTGAACCTCCTAAGCCTTGTTAGTTTACTTAGCTTTTTGAGCTACAAGCCTCCTTCCTCTCTTTAGGAGGGCATGTTTCAATTCAGAAGACTATATAAGCAACCACTTACTGTGTACCAGGCAGTGTGCCAGAAGTTTCTTATATTTTGTATAGCATTTAAGCCTCAAAAGAACTCTGCACTAAGAGGTAATAGTGCATTTTCTTCACAAATGAAGAAGAACTCTTGCAAGGTTGCCTAAGGTCTCCTGGATCAAACTATTGGAAGTGGGCTATGAATGAGAGTCCCACCCCCAGCCTGTGCTTCTCTATGAAAAGCATGCACGTGTGCATGCGCGCGCGCGCGCACACACACACACACACACACACACACAAGTCAAAAGCTGATATCGTCAAAGTGGGGTCTCCCTTGGGGTCAGTAGGTAGCAGTGTTGATACATTTGTGTAAACATCGACTATGCAGAGGAAAGGGGAAATGGTTCTGTCAAGTGTGACATTGGGAGAGGTATGAGCCCAGGAACGTAGCATACACAGCAGGCACAGTACGGATCTTGTTCCAAAGAGGGTCTCTGGCTTCTCTGTCTCTGATAGATCGGTTCTGCCAGTAAAATGCACCAACATACCCAAGAGTGCAGCGGGAGGGTGTAGGTGGACACAGCAGGGCTAGGTGGGGGCGCCCGCAGAGGTGCCCACCTCAGGACATGAGAGGGTGGTTGGGTGATCACTATTCCTTCTGACCAAGCCAACTCAGAGAATGAGGCAAACCTCTGAGAGCCCCGTCCATCACAGACCTTGAGGTGTTGGAGACACTTTTTATTTGAAGAAAAATAACCTGACACTCGCTTTCATTTAAAAGGCTGTCCACCCACCACTCCGCAAGCAAGCCATGCCTCAGGTGTTTACAAAATGCTCCCAAGGAGCTGACAATAAGTAATGCACAATGCACCTTTTGGCTCCTTTTCCTGTGCAGTCAGGAGATGCAGGTTTTCTGTAGCTGCCTCTGGTAACAAAACATCTACACATATTCAAAACAGAGTTGTTATCTCTTGCTACCCTTGAGCAATGCACGGGAAACACTGTGAACCGGCAGACATAATTTCGCTAACACTTTCTCCGACATCCTAGCTATGAACTGCAGAGGAAACCTCCCTTTTTGCCTCTGGAAGGATGTTTTCGATTTTGCATTTTGGGGTTTGTTTCTAGGAAGCATGTGGTCTGCCTTCCTTTTACAATTCCGTTCCAGCTCTACCGCTGTAGCCCTAAACACACTGTTCCGTAAGTGTAGAACCGGAGCCTGATTCTGACTGTGTGGGAATGATTTTACTTGCCATGCAAAGACGCCAGAGACCTGAGCTTTGCAGAAGGGCTTGGATGCTGAGGCAAAGACTATATGTGGCATGTGCACCATCACTGGCCATTCCCTCACCTGTGCTAGGCATCAGCAATCAATCCTGGCATTTTTTTTTGTTACATTCAGAGATAGCCGCTACAATATTCCTAAGTTCACAGCAGCCACCGTTGATTGTTGTATCTGACCTGTGACTCCGAGCCCTGTTACCTCTAACTTAAAAGAACCTGGTCCCTGCAGGTGATCTAGTGGCTGGAGAATGGTATTACAGCATTTGTACCAGTCTCTGATTCTGTGCTCAAATCTAGCATTCATTTATGCATTTAGTTATTCAGCTGTTGATATTCAGCTGTCTCCTCCATGCTGAATCCCTTGTGCTTGGAGATGGATGTGAACACGGTACCGCCTTCAGGCTTATTGATGTCTACAATGAGAGGGAAAACAGACCCAGATACCATTGTTTGGAAGAGGTGCAGCGGTTACTGAGAAATGCCTTGAGCTGTCGAGATTCAAGGAGTGTTTTCTAACCCAGGCAGAGAAGGGGAGAAAGCTGCAGGAGGAAGCGTTCCAAAGGCTGTCAGCCTGAAGGGCGATCTGCGTCCTTCCTGGTGTGGCTCCGTGTGAGACAAGGAAGACCCTGATTATCTAACACCACCCGGAGCCAAGGTGAAGCTTTCTCCGGCAGAAGACTGCACAGGCAATGTGCTCAGACATTGCCAGGTGAAGCTAGTGCCCTGCGGTCAAACTAGAGTACAGTCTGCTGTTTTCCTCTTTCTTCCCCTTTCCCCAACGATGACATCTCATCTAAAAGCTGTGTTCTTCCACTCTGGGGGACCGCTGTCTCACTTTTTAGCTGTTCATTAAACTTATTTGTTTCCATCAGTTTCTACCATACTCTTGTCTTAACTTCTTTCTTTTGCGGCATGGACTCAGTGATTCAATGTTAAAAACAATTTCTTGTAAATATTTTCACACTTTGGTTTGTTAATTCTATCATACAGTTTTAACAATGCCATGTCTACGGTTATTACTGTTTATCTTCTCTATACCTGCGCTCGGCAAATGAGCGATGGAAGAATAGATTTGTCTCCGAGTTCAAGGATGCATCTTGAATGGGGACTGATCTTCATAGCAATCTGTTCTACCCCATAGGAGACACTGGTGATCACCCTCTCCCACCAAACCTTTCATTAATTCAACTAAAGTACATTCGATAAACATTGCTTTATGCCTGGCACAGTGATGGGCTATGGAGACAGAGCATTCGGTAGAAGTAATTATCACCTAATGCAAAAAGTAACCTAAGAGACACGAGATGAATTGACAGAACGCCTGACTGATTGCTTTTATGGGATGTACTGTGGAACCTCACTGAAGAGACGTTAAGGAAATATGTCTGAATGCCAAGAAAGACCCAGCAAGTGAAGAGCAGAGGAACATTCCAAGTAGAGGGAAGAACGTGAGCAGTCTCAGACATGGGATTGGGCTTGTCTTGTTTGTGGTCGTGACTTGGTGGGCAAAGAAGAGAATCCCATAACTTCAGATATTGGGAATTGGAGGCCAGGAAGTTATTTTTGATGGTGATGAGTTTTGATGTGGGATGGCCTTCTGTATATGTGTTGCTTTTATTGGATGATGAATAAAGCTATTTTGGACAATGGTTTAGCAGAGTAAATCCAGGCAGAAAATCCAAACAGAGTTATAAATAGAGAGAGTAGGCCGAGTCAGGGAGATACCATGTACTTGCTGAAGGAGACAGATGCCAGAACCTTACTGGTAGACCACAGCCTCATAGTGATACGTAGATTAATAAAAATGGGCTAATTTAAGATGCAAGAGCTAGCTAGGAATACACCTGAGTCACTGGGCAAGCAGTGTTGTGGTTAATGTAGTTTCTGTGTGATTATTCGGGTCTAGGCGGCTGGGAACGAAAGAGCAGTCTCCGCTCACACATGTTCAAGAGAAGTATCACCTCTCTTGGAACACCAGGTACATAGGAGGTGGCCGAGAATAATGGGAAACTTCTGACATGGTTACTGAATGAATGCAGAAGGGATTGACCAAGAACAACAGTAAGGATTGGAAGTTGCTAGTCAGTCCTTTTGTGATGAGGACCAGAGTCTGTAGCTGTACTATGATGGGCACGGAGAAGGCAGCTTTTTTGTATTAACTTTGGGATGCTGATTTTACATCAAATTTGAGCCAAAAGGATGAGGCAAAAGAAACGAGCCCGTCAGATGAGTAAGGTGTCTGAAGGTCAAGTATAGGGCTCAGGCTGTGAGAGGAACAAAGTCAAGCACATGAGAGTCTGAGACAAGACAGAATCATTCATGAGACCGAAGAGCAGCTACAGAGTAATGTTCAATAGAAATTTCATTTATTTTTTTTAACCCAGTAACAGAGCGTGAGCCTGAGCCCAGAGCCTGCTTTTGCTATCAAATGGAGATGTCAGCTTGATACATGGCAAGCTGGGTGATATTAAGGGGTTCTGGTAAGGGTTCTTTGTTTAAGTAGAAGCATTTTCTAGCAGGGCCAGAAGCAATGGTCTCTCAGAGAAGTGAGAAGCAAGAAAAGGGGAAAAGAGAGGGGGCAGAAGAGAGCAGCAAGCTGCTGCAGTGAAGCCGGTTGGTTGTGTCTGTGATCCATCACGCTGAGTTTGTCTTCCCAGAACCCTGCCATTCTGAGCTCAAGTCAGAGCTCTGTTTGCTATAGCCGTTATTCTATCTGAGTGTAGACCACATTTTCTTTCAGATTCCCTTTGTATACAGCAGTGATCAATTCACAGTACCCAGCATCCTTTGGAAGATTAGCTTCTTATCATCTTTTATTGTAAAATACAAAAGTTTTCTAATTTTAGCCTTGCCTAGGGCTTGATAGGTATGAAAGCGTGCAATAGCCATTCTCATTTGGCCAAACCAAAGTTCAGAAGGAGATTGTGACTTTTCATTTCATTGGAATCTCCCTTAGACACTTTAGAAAGAGCCCAAAATTTCCTTTTTTTTTTTTTTTAGTATTTGCCTCTATTGGGCAAAAACATAATCAATGCAGCATATATTTAATTTGTTTTCATAATTAGGTGTTGATGAGTAATGGTTGATTGGTCCTTTATTATTGTGTCCAAGGGAAATTGAGACATTGATCATTAAAGCTACTCCATAGGATGGTAATTAGTAAAAAGAATAAGAGTATTAAGTGGAAATTAGTGACCAAACAGTTGGAAACTGAATAAACAGCATCAAACAGGGTTTTCTGAATGTTACATTTCTGAAAAATTTGGCTCTGCTAAAAGCATTGAGAATTTCCAAGTTTTAGATTAAGGATGAAGTAAGCTGATATCCTTTAGGATTCAGGCTCCTCTATATTAGTCTTTTGAGACTGATATTCCACAGAACACCCTTTGGGAAATGCAGCATTGGGGTTTACAGGAGAGGACTCTGGATGCCCAAAGACATTACAGTTCAATACACAGTGACAGACCTCATACACCAGGAGCCAGGATACCAAATTCTCCGCTGGTTCTATTTCTCAATTATTTTATGCATTTTGAGATCCATCTACATATCTCTCTGTGACTATTAAGCTGTAGCTTCTCATATATTTCTTCTATTTGAGTGACTTTGAGTTATCCAAAAGAATGGTTGGTAGCATCTTCTAGATTTGGATCCATCTATCCATTTATTTTTTTTTTTTCGTTGCAACCAATACTGTGTCAATTAAGAAGTGAAGTTTTTCCAAGCCCAGAAGCCTCAACCCTGCACAAAGAACTATGGGCAGCTAAGAAATACTGAGAGCTGGAGAAATAGTCTTCCCCAGGGAAGAGCGCACCAGGTGGTTATTCAATACCAAACGATCAGCCCTGAGAACACATGTACAAGTAATATACAGACTGAGAAGGTACTTATGCAATTAGGAATATGTGTGTGTGTGTGTGTGTGTGTGTGTGTGTGTGTGTGTATGTGTGTGTCTTGTAACAATTAATGAGAAAAGAATCCATTTGAAAAGAAGGGATAGCTGGGAAGAAGGGAAGGGATGGGAAAATGATGTAATTATATTATAATCTCAAAAAATAATAAGAAAAACAATAGGAAGGATTGATTATTACAACCAAAACCCAAAACAAAACAAATGTGTGACCAAGAAATATATGTGACTTCCAGTGTTAGATCATAAAGGGAGAAGGTATCTTGGCCTGTCTCCCTCTGTTTCTCTGTCTCTGTATGTCTGCTTCCCCCTCCTCTGCTTTCTTTCCCACTATCTCTCATTCACTTTTTTCTTTTTGGAAATGCAGGAATTCTGCTGAAGGAAATCCGAGCTTGCCCCTTTGAAGAGGCCACCAGCCAATAGGAGCGCCAGCCTGCAGAACATGAATGAATGAGACTTCAGAGCATTCTGTGAGCTTCCAAGTCTTCCAGGTGAGCCCCAGACACTACAGAGCAGAGCAGAGACAAGCTGTTTCTGTGGGGCTCTGTCTGAAGTGCTGCCCACTGACTCCATGGGCATGGGTCAGGGGTTGTTTTATGGTGGTACATTTTGAGATAATCTATAACATGGTCACAGTAATTTAAGCAGTGGGGTAACCCCCAGGCCATTGATCTAACATTGAAGAGCTTTGTCTAAGTTTCTTTTCCTGTTGCTGGGATAAAGCATCCTAACCAAAGAAACTTTAGGGAGTAAGGGTTTGTTTGGCTCCCAGTTCCAGCTTACACCCATCATTGTGGGAAAGACAAGGCTGTGGGAACTTGAAGCTGCTAGTCACATTCCTTTCATAGTTAAGAGCAGAAAGCAATGAATGAATGAATGCTTGCAAACCAGTGCTTAGCTTTTCCTGTCTGTTCTATACCACTCTGGATCTGCTGACCAGGGAGTGGTCCCACTACATTTAAAAGGGGTCTTTCCACATCAAGTAGTGTAATTAGAAATTCCTCATGGACATTCTAAGAAGTTAACATTAATCTAGACAATCTCTTACAAGTGTGCCTCAAGGCTTTGTAGTTGACAATACTAAATATCACAGGTCCTCTCAAGGCTTCTCCTCCTCCTCCTCCTCCTCCTCCTCCTCCTCCTCCTCCTCTTCTTCTTCCCCTTCCTCCCCTTCTTCTTCTTCTCCTTTCTCCTCCTCCTCCTCTTCCTCCTCTTCCTCTTTTTTAAAAATTATTTATTTTACCTCCCAGCTGCAATTTCCCCTCCCCCCTCTCCTCCCAGTCCCTCCCCACCCCTCTGTTCCCATTTCCCAATTCTCTCCTCCTCTATTTCTGTTTAGGAAAGAGCAGGTCTCCTTTGTATCAGCAAAACATGATACATGGCAGACCAAGTTGCAGTAAGACTAAGCACCTCCTCATGTACTAAGGCTGGGCCAGATGACCCAGTAGGAGGAGAGGGTCTGACCAACTCTTTTATAGGCTATTTTTCTATTCTCTAAATATTCCCTGGGGACTCACTGTTGAAGCTCTAGCTATATTTATTTCTGGTGCCCTAATAAAAACCACACTTGTATTCCTGTACATTTTCTATCTACCTCAAATTAACAATTTATTTCTACCCTGAATCCCAATGAGCTATATCTTTATATAATCTATCCAACTAGTTCTTAGAGAATTTTTTTGACAACAGCATATCTCACTTTTCCACTCCTTTCCTCTTATTCCTGAACTCCCTTTAGGATGTGCAGAGACCCTCTGATCCCTCTCCATTATCCAGGCCATACTGTGAGCATCATAAACTAGAACAGGAGGGCGGTATGCTGTTGAGAAGACCCGTCTTAATTCAGAGAAGGTCTCTCTAGGTTTCTGTAGGCCAGGAGAGGTGGGCTGGTGAGAGAGGGCCTCGTTCTTCAAGAGCAGCTCTTCATGTCAGAGGAAAATTGTGTACTATTTCATTTGCCTAACTCAAAGTTGGTAGGCACATGGTCAAAGAAATGAGAAATTTAAAAATTGTAAGGAACTTGTAAGTTTCTGGGAGATGTTAAGGCTATCTGAGAAGACAAGATACCCATGCTCATTTAATTGAAGTAGGATATATATATATATATGTGTGTGTGTGTGTGTGTGTGTGTGTATGTATATGTATATGTATACACACATACATACATATACATATATATATATATATATATATATATACGTACTTGAGGGAGTCACGCTAAACAGCACCCTCACCTAGTGACGTGAAGTAAACTGATGAGCAAATCTAAATGGAATAACACCAAGGCTGCTGTGGTTCATGACCATGGCCTCACAGCCATGGGAGCAGGCACCTGCAGCTGAGGATAATTTCCAGAATCAAGGCAGGACCATTTTCTCTTCCTTTCAGTCCTTGTTCTCCTGTTGGCGCCTTCTGTTGGTACAACCACACAGGAAACAAATAGGAAATAGAACCTGGGAAAGGAGGTTCAGACTTCCATCCCAACACACAGACACACAGGCACATATAGACACACAGAAACACACACACATATGAGACACACACAGATGCACACACAGACATACAGACATACAGGTAGACAGGCATGCAGGCATGCACATGTGCGCATGCATGTGTGTGCACAGGCACACACACACACAGCTTCACTTCCTGTTGAGGTTGGTCCCATTGTATCATAACCAAGCTCAGAGAACAGTGAATTATTAACTCAGCTCACTTTCTCCACTCCTATAATATCTGGAATTTCCTGCTCAGGGAAAGGTGCCACCAACAATGGAAGTGTCCTCCCACTAATGAAGGTAATTGCTCACAGAAGACATGTCCACAGACCAACCCAATCTAGACAGTCCTTCATTGAGACCTCCCTTCCCAGTTTACTTCAGATTGTGTCAAGCTGACAATTGACTATCAAGGCTGAAGAGGTAGCATAGTGGTTAGTGCTAGTTACTGCTCTTGTTCAGAACCTGGATTTGGTGGCTAGTACCCACATGGCTG
The DNA here is from genome assembly GCA_028555095.1 of Dicrostonyx torquatus. NCBI lineage: Eukaryota > Metazoa > Chordata > Mammalia > Rodentia > Cricetidae > Dicrostonyx > Dicrostonyx torquatus. The sequence goes on along the minus strand of JAQHUG010000194.1, from coordinate 2,256,341 downwards.
CTCGCAACTCCTTGTGACTCTAGTTCCAGGTAATCCACTTCCCTCTTCTGACCTCTGAGAGCTCTTACATGTGTGTGGTACATGTAAACCCACACAGGCACACATATATGCACATTAAAAATAAATAAATCTCAAAAAACTAGCCATCACAATATGTATATATGCATACAAACGCATGCGTGTGCATGCACGCGCTCACACACACACATACACACACACACAGAATCAATGAGGGCAAGCATCTCTTTCACACATGAACAGCTATAGAAGTTCCAGTTCATCTTTTCAATTACCCTTTGCCTTCCTCCTCCTTACCCTCAACGATAAAGCTAGAAGGACATCTTTGAGCAAAAACCGAATTATGTCACATCTTTGCCAAAACTGCCCCTGTTTCTCTGATACAAAGCTTCCTCTCTATTTTTACAATGCAACTCTAATAGCCTTCTTTCAGTTTCTTGAACATGTCATTCTCCTCCCCTCTTCTCTTCGGCTTCTCACTCAGATCTCTCTCCAGATAACTCATGCATTCTTTATTCAGAATTCAATTCAATTATCCGTCTTTCACAGAAGCTTTCTTTTCCTTACTGACTAGGCTAATTATACCATTTTAATACAAATATTTCTACCTATTAACTTCTATTTTTTCTGTGTCTTTACTCTCTCTTATCTCTGTACTTTATATTTCATGAATCCAAAGATTGTTATTATGGTTTTCTGCCGAGCCATGCTCACTCAATGCCCAGCATAGTACCTTGGACATAAAAGATTCTTAACAAACCAAGAAGTGTAAGAACATATGGGCATATGATCAGATAATCCATTCTCTCTTAGTGCAAGTTTAAGACAGCTTGTCAGTTGTCTCCTTTTTATTGTGCCCTTGAAGTGCTGAATTCACTACTGGGCTATCACAGGCATCATTTAATTATTAGAAAAGTGACAATCATTTTCTCTAACTGTTCTGTTTAAGAGGTATGTCTATCTGCATAAAATTGTAACATGTCTCCAGAGCTACTTCGTTTTTTTCCTGGCAGCCCTGAGATTCCAGACTCTCCCTAAAGGCTGCAGCCTTCATCAGAAACTCTCCCATGGGAGAAGTCCTTTGAGAATGCTGCCATTGGGTTGCTGGGTTATTTTGAAAACTCATGTAGCCAGGGAATAAAAGCCCAAACTGAAAGAGTTTGAGTTTGCCATAGGGAATTTAAGCCATTTGACTCAAAGACAATGGTGACAGAAATAGAGAAAAGTAGATGAGGACCTGAATTGTGAGGATTCCCCCGGTCTCTCTGGGAAACTACCAGAAGAAGGAGGAAACAAACACTAAGTTTTCCCCAAAGGTCCATGCTGGTGTCAGATACTGTTTCCTTGTTTATTTCTTTGGATATATGCATCTCCTTTGCATTCAGAAGCTGCCTCGAACTGGTGGCCGAGAGTCGATTTATATGGTGGCCATTTTTGTTGTGGTCATGTTTGGTCGTGAGGTTTGTGTTGTGGCCATGTTTAATCGTGAGTTGCCATCTGGATTTTCAATTTGTTTTGAGAACACATCTCCCAGGCCTTGCTTTTATAGAGGATAGTGAAGCGGGCAGTAAAAAAAGAAATACAGTGCTGATGGTCAGTCATGGTTGGTGTTTATTCCTTATTCCTAAGCCATAGGCAAGGTGTCCTAGTCAAGGACTTTGGCAGACTGGGGACTCAGCCTCTGCCAGATGGAGGAAAGAGGAATCTGAAGGGATATATTTTTGCAGTGTTTACAGTGCATGAAAGTTTCCTTAAATATATAATCAGAGGTAATTAGTCTACATGGTGTAGGAAGGGATATAAACACTATTGACATGCTAGTCTCGGAATAGGCACCATCTGAGTTGATTTGCCTTTGACAGTTCCTGATTTTCGATATTTTTGATATTTTAGGAAGCAGATGTGATGAGGGTAAAGAAGTTTTAGCTCGAGAATAACATCCCTTGGTTCCAAAATAAGAGGGTGCCTGTTTGCACCCTCTTGCCTTCTTACTTGCAGAGGTGCATTAGCCTGGGGAGGGTATTGTCAAGGGCTCAGTAAGGCAGGTGATTCAAGATGGCAGATTCTACTAACTTCCATGCTACTTAGCTTAAAGTGAAGATACTGAAACCTGCCACAATGATTGATGTCTTTCACTCCATGTTGAATTTCTTACATTTATCTCTTCTGATCTGATATCTGAGTGTTTTGTTACACATCTGTCCAAAGTCTATTAATAGTCATTATTTTAGCATTGTGTAAAAATATAAAACAGACAGACAGGTTCCACTTGTCTACCACGTGACGGTTCACAGTCAGACAGGGGGCTGGAGATTCACACACACACACACACACACACACACAGAGAGAGAGAGAGAGAGAGAGAGAGAGAGAGATAGAGAGAGTGAGAGCGAGAGAGAGAGACTCGGGTCATCCTTGAAACAAGAACAAGAATGCCCCTCCCTTTTTTATTGTGTTCCAGGGCAGCTTATATAGGGTTTTCCTTGACTAATGGCCATGCCCTAGCTCTTGGGACTTTTCAGCTGCAAGACCACCAGAAACCACTCCCCTGCCATTAGTAACTCATGAGGGTCTTTTGCTCAGAGCAGCTGCAAGCATAGGAAAACAAGTTATTTACTCTGGCAGGAAGGGGGTCACAAGAAATTCAGGGTCTGAGGGTCTGCAGTCCCCAACAAGATTACTCCACAGTTACTCAAGGCGAGGGGCAGGGATTAGACTCCACTCATGGAAGCTGTAGTTGTCTAACAACTTGTGGACAAACTTATAAGTCTTCTGCTGCTGTGTGTGGCCATCTCTGCTTTAAATTATTTCTTGTTTGTACTGTAAAGTCTTGTTTGTCACTTCTGCTGGACACAATGCCTCCAGCCAAAATCTATGTCTGGTTTAGCATGCTTTCATCTTCTTTCCTGAAGGCACCATGGTTACATGACAGAAAATTCACTTTAACTAAAGTTTAGGGTGATGCGTGTGTGTGTGTGTGTGTGTGTGTGCATGTGTGCATGTGATAGAGAGTGTCACCTAATAGTGTGATTGCTTCCAATGTCTTGTAAAAAAAAGAATTCAAAATATTTCACTACAAAGTGACCTTTTCTATCTTGGCTACCGTTCTGGAAAAGGTGGAATGCTTTCCTTTTTGGAACTCTAGTATTTTCCTATCAAATGGTCTTTTTCAACTACGTGTGTCAATTAAATATTGTGTTGCAGTGGGAAGTGGTCATAGATTTGTGATCACTAAATTTTGGGGTGCAAAATCTGGACTCCTCGAGTCCTTGTGAAGATTACCGCAGGATGTAGTCTATGGCCAATGTTAAAGCCTTTCTGACCCTGACACACTGTGAAGTCAGCCACATCTGTCCCTTTTCAGAGACTTGGCAATCCTTTCTGCAGGACTAAACTTTAAATGCTCACACCCTGCATTGTTAGTTTGGATGATTCCTTTTGATCACCTAAGATCTTGGCCTACGCATCTCCTGCTCAGAGCAACATCAGAGACCTCTTTCCATGCTTCGCTTTCCCCAATTCTGATTGTCTCCTCTGTGACACATGGCCAAGCCGCCCCCTCTGACTTTTCTCCCTGGACCTCACCATTGTTTTCCTTCTTGACCATCTTGCTCTTAGCTTCAGATGACAAGTTAAGTTCAAGTGACACACTTCTATCTCTCCTAAATATTCAATACATAACCAAAGACCCAAAAGTGATAAAGAAGACAATTTAAATCCCTGTGAATCTCTAAGTGATGCAGATTCTCAGTTATTGGCAATTATGAGTCTTGTACTTGAGTGATATTTTCATCCTTGTCTGACCCATTCCTCATCTTTGGCTCGGATGAGTGGTCTTTGCTGCTGGTCCCCACCCTATTTTCATAGATAAAAGGAATATAAAGGACAGTCTTTACAGGGAGGAGAAAGCTATTATTTAAACCAGGAGAAGCCACTTCTAAATCTTGGGTACAGTCCTTTCTAAATCTACCCTGTTAATGAAAGTATATAGCAACCTCTGTGTGTTGCTAGTCTGAGGTGCTAGGCAGACACTGTCCTCTCTCTCAGAGGTGACAGCATGTTGTCAGAGTGTAGGCTGATCCCCACTTCAGAGCTTAAAAAATGCAAAATTACTTGGGAACGTGCATACACACACACTATTAAGCAGTGGAGAAATAAGCATTATTATTACACAGTGCATACCAACAGACTTTTGCAATGAGTGGGTAGGGTGCCTATCACCCACTGTCCTGCAAACCCCAATCTCCACCCTGGTCTGACCCTTCAGAGGCTATTGTGTTGGGGCAACAGTAAACTCCTGGGCTGTTTCTAGGTAGACTTGCCCACTGGGAGTTTATCAGATACTTTTCTTTTTGCTGGGACAGAATACCAACAAAAGCAACTCAAGGGAACTGTTTTTTTTGGCTTATAATTAGATGGAATACTACATCACCACTGTGGGGATGATAATGGTAGTAGGGGTTGGAAAAGTCTGGGCACATTGCACTAACAGCAGGCAGACAGTGGTGAAGGCTTGGGCTCAGCTTTGCTTCTTTGTATGCAGTCTAGGACCTCATCCCATGGCCCTGTGCTGCCCACATTTAGCCTGGTGCTATGGCCCGGTGCTGCCCACATTTAGCCTGGTGGTATGGCCTGTGAAACTTGTGGCCTGGAAAGAAGAAAGGGCTGACATATACACGCACGTATAGTACCGTAAATCTGGGATCAGGCGGGAGTTTTCTAACCCTCTGTAACCTGGAGTCCCAGCCGGGAACTTCAGTGTATTTATTAGGTAAAACATGGGGGAGGCATGCCATCTCTGTAGGTCAGAGGTCTCAGGCTGTACATACACATCTGGAAGAGGAATCTGCAGCTGCTAGTCTATGAACACAGTAATCAATTGTCCAGCAACACTTATACTTTTTTTTCTCTTTAGATAGGGTTTCTATGTGTAGCCTTGGTTATTCTAGAACTCATTCTGTAGATGAGGCTGGCCTCAAACTCACAGACATCAACCTACCTATGCTTCCTGAGTGTTGGGACTAAAGGCATGCACCGTCATCATCCAGCAACATTTAGACTCTTGAAGAAAGCCTTACCCATTTCCCATGGGTCCAAGGTCTTGGGTCTGATCAACAGTACACACTCACTCAGGACTTTACTTGCTCAGTGATTCCTCTGCTTCCTACAGAGTGGATCTTACCACCTCAACCAGCCTGCTTAGAAAACACTTCACAGAGATACCCCAAAAGTGTATTTTCAAAGTGATTCTAAACCCAGTTGAGTGGACAGTTAGGATGAATCACCACGGGAGGCCCCAGCGAGATGGAAAGGCTGGAGCAAAGTGGGGTCAGGGAATTTACTCTGCTGCCTGGTTTCGGTGAATGCTCTGCCTGTGGTTCTTCAGGACACTCAGCTATATGGTTTCTAGTAGCATCTCCCTGCCATTGTCTCTCAGGTGTGGGGTCGGAGCATCTCTTGTCCCTGCTGGGTCTGGTGTATGGCACTATTCCTTCCTGATGTCTTTGGATCTCAGTCACACTTTGGAAAGAAATCTATTACATCCTTCTCAAATAGATGATACCTCCTTCGTGCCAGAAACCAAAAGCCTTGTGAATTTGCCAGTCTTTCCCTCTGAGTGCAAAAGCAGAATGCCTGTGTCCTGACAGACACTGGAGCTACGCAGTTTATTGGTGTTCTAGGAGTGGAAGGAAAGCATGCAAGTCTGCAGTGTAAATTATGCACACTTTAAAAGGTGAATATGCACGGAGAACATCGGGTGAAAACATGTTTGGTCTCATTTTGAGATGAAGCCCTGATGGACTGTTGTTTGCATTTATCAGCAAGGATCAGAAGTCCACCAGCAGCTCTTCCGGCCTGGCTAGTTCCTCTGGGAGCTAGCTGAAGACATGATTCAAAAGCAAATGGTGGCAGGTGCTCCTAGAATTTTATTTTTCCATTTTTCGTGTGTGTGCACATGTGTGTGCATGCGCACACATGTGGGTGGGTTAGAGGCCTGAGGTGGATGTTCAGAATCATCCTTGGTTTCTCTTCCCTGACTCACCAGGGCAGTCTCTCAATCAAGTGCAGCCATCCTGATCTCTCTACTTTTGCTAGTCGGATTGCTCCAGGATCCTGTCTCCACCTTCCAGGGCTAGACCCAACATGTATGTGGGTTTCTGGGGTCCTCACAGGTGTGTCACAGGCATTTCATCCATGGAGCCTCAGATTTGACCTGGAGGAATGTATTATAGAACCATTGCAATTTGTCAAAATTGAGACCGTAATAGTGATTACTATTAACGCTAGACTTCGTGTGACTTTTCCTGGGTAATATCTAGTGTTGTGACACAGGATGTAGTCGATGTTAGCCCCAGTGGCTGACGTACTGTCGGTGCTCTGTACGTGCTTGAGAGGGGAAATGAATACAGCACACAGCTGACAAAATGCTGTCACCATATAGCCCGAATATTAAAAAATAAAACTACTAGTTAACCCATATATCCCTGAAGACCCTAAGCCATGAGAGTGCATGGGTTAAACTCCCTCAGATGAAGAGTGTTGGTGTATTGACTTCTAGCACCTCAGCTTTGGTGCCTCGGAGAAATAATCAGCCCAGTCCACAGTGGCTTGAGTCTTTCCTTTCCATTTCTTGTGATACGGGTGAGAAAGCTGAGCACACGTGAACAGCCAGCTAGATTGAGAATACATTCAGGCAGCGTTATAAAAATAATTGGACCACAGAACCTGGTTTTAGCACGTTCTGTATTGCTGCTCTACAAGATGCATCCAAAGGCCACAGCAATTTCCAAAGCATAGTTCTAGGGAATAGGACTATTCTATCATAAAATTTCACTGGAGATGAGATTTAATTATCGGTTTCACCTCTCCAACACCTTCCACAGAGTAGTGCTTAGAGGCTTTCCAGAAAAGAATTTCACCTTTAAAGCAGCAACAGTCATCATTGTGAGCACCAGAGAGTCCAGCCGGTGCGCTGAGCTGCTATGCTTCCACATCAACTTGACCCGTGATTGGCAGCTGCCAATCACAGACCAGTGGTTGGGCGGACCCGGGGTCTTTTGCCTCTGGGTTCTGTGAGGTAGGGTTTTCACCGTTGATCAGATTTCTTACAGTCCTCTTTGCAGAGCTCGACTGATATTGGCGTTCTGCTGCTGACAATGCTAGTCTTTGGCCTCATGGGTAACCAACCTGTGGTGACTGTCCCCTGTTTGCCAGTGAGATAATAGTGCTAATGGTATCTATTGTGCTGGCTAGACCCTGCCTGGCTTGTGAATGGACGTTTTTATTATCTTGTGGCACAGGAGAGTGAACCTAGAGCCTCACGCATGCTAGGCAGTCCTCCACCTGAGGCATCCTCACCTCGTTGTGCTTTTCATGCCAGGATATAAATTTTATTATGTGTATTAGAGGCTTACAGCGTAGTTGTAGGATCCATATACAGTCCAAAATGGCTGTTAGAGTGAAGTAGGTTAATATATTTATTTCATTGTTACCTTTTTGTGTGTGTGACAACAGCCAAAGTCTGATTATTTGATAAAAATCCCCAGTATAATTTGTGACGTAGATTAATATATTTATTTCATTGTTACTTTTGCGTGTGTGACAATAGCCAACATCTGATTATTCAATAAAAATCTCCAATACAGTTTTCTTGACTCTGGTCTTGAGATGGTGTAGCAGCTCCCTATACTTGCTCAACCTCCACAGCTTCTATTTTGTTTCTTTTGACTTTGTCTTCCCATTTATTCTCCTTTACCCCCCAATGGTAACCATGACTTCTCTATCCATGTAACTAATGTGTGTTTTGAATTTTTTCCCCTTGATTGTTGAAACAGAGCTCATTTTGTAGACCTGGTTGGTCTAAACTCCCTATGAAGAGCAGGCTGACTGAATTTGGGGTGATTCTCCTGCCTCTGCTTCCCAACGTTAGGTTTACATGCATGCGCCACTGTGCATAATTTCTTTTTCGATGATAACAAAAACAACAACAATAACAGCAACTACACAAAACCCATTTGGTAAAGTACTTGTAATGCTGTCATGGATTCATGAGTTCAATCCCCAGTTCCATGTAAAAGACCCAAGAGCAGCAGCACGTACCCATAAGCCCAAAGCCAGAAGGCAGAGACAGAAGGACTCCTGGGGCTCACTGGCCAGCCAGCCTAGCTGAATCAGTGAGCTCCAGGGTCAGTGAGAGACCCTGCCTCAAGACAGCTGGCACCAACACACATATCTGCACACATGTGTGGACATACACAATAAAGATAAAGAAAATTAGCTAATATAAAAAGAAGACAAATCCTTTGAACAGATACTTCCCAAAGATGACATAAAAATGGTTACTGAGGACTTGAGAAAGCCAGTGCCATTAGTTACCAGGGAACCATAAACACACAGTGAGATGCCAGTACAGGCCCATAAGAATAACTGAAATCCAAAAGGGTGACAATATCAAGTTCTGGTGAGTTTACAGAACAAGAGATGAGTTTTTCTTTTAAAATGCAGTTCATATTCTTCTGATAGGATCTCAAAATTCTACTTATAAATAATTACTGAAGAAAAATAAAAAAATGTTCATACATAACCATATCTTTAGAGTGTTTTCAAAAAAGATTTGTTTACTTCTATCTTATGTGTTTGGGTATTTTGCTTGCATGTATGTATGTATATAACCACACATCTATGCTGCCTGTGAGGCAAAAGGAGGATCTGAGATCTTCTGAAACCAGAGTTACAGATGGTTGTGGGTACCACCAAAGGTGCTGGGAGCTGAACCTGGGTCCTCTGCAAGAGCAACCGTGCTTTTAACTACTAAGTCATCTCTGCAGCCCAACAAATCTTCATAGTGTTTTCATTCATACTAAGGTTAAATTAATAACCAACCAAATGCCCATTCATTAATGAATGCATAAGCAAATCGTGATTTAGTCGTGCCGTAGAAAACCACTCAGCAGTTGTGTGGAAGGGACCGTGGACACACGCCTCAGTGTGGGTAAATCTCGTGAACAACCACGGAGGGAGACTTACACCTTTCTAATCTGTCATATGAGTCAACTCTGGTTTCTAGGGAAGAGGTGTCTGTGGTTGTCTGAGGTCATGGGTCTCAGTCAGGGGAGGCTGAGAAGGACCTGGAATGTGGGGCGCAAGGATACTCTCTGCGGAGGGTGAACATGATGTCATGAATTTGATTGTCCTTTTTGGGCGAGGGTTCTGTTTCGAGACAGGGTTTCTTTGTGTAACAGTCCTAGCTGTCTTGGAACTAGCTCTTGCAGACCAGGCTGGCCTTCAACACACAAGAGACCCACCTGCCTCTGCCTCCTGAGTGCTGCGATTAAAGGTGTGTGCCATCACCACCTGGCTTTGATTGTCTTCATGTAGGTGTACGGATGTCAGAACTCACTGGCCTGTATAATTGTTGCACTTTGTCTAACGTGAGGCTGATTGAAAGCATGGGATGATAATTTCTACTTCAAATCTTTTGAGTGGATTAGATGAGGAAATTAATTAAACTAGTTAAACTAGTATGACCTGTGAGAAAAATATGTCGCCCGCACACATACTCATCAAGAACCTGATATTTGGGCTCAAAGGAAATGAGGGGCAGAAAGGAAGACTTCATAACTGTCCCTGGGGGTTTTGGACTTTGAAACAAAACCAGCTGTAAATAACTAACTTCTTGAAATTTCCACGAAACTGATCACACAGTGGTGGAGACAGGGACTCAGTGACCAAGGCCACTCTGACCCACACTAATTGTCCTGCAGTATGAAGTGACAAATTATAGAAGACGGAAGAACAGAGAGGATGGGAGAACAGAGTGCAGCCACATTAGCAAGTACAAGGCTGTGACATCAAGAGCATCTTATGGCTTTTCTCCATGTCTCCTAGCTGGCTGCATCCTCGTCTCCACACTGAGCTGAGGCTTCTCCAGGCATGCGCTCTGAACCAATCCGTATTTGTAGCACTCTCTGCTGAACGCCCCACGTGCACCCCAGAGTTAGCTGCCCTTCTTTCAGACTCCAGCCAGGACAGAGTGTAGTGGTTGGGGACTCCGTGAAAAGGGAAGGATTCGATGAAATGAAATGTTTTTTTATTTTAGAGACTTAATAAAATGGTTTGGACTGAAGAGGCTGTTGCCACATTATATTTACATTAAATGGTGCTTTAAACTTGAATGTAAATTTGAGTTAAAAAAAAACCCACAATTTTCCTAATTCGACCATCTTTTATATGGAAAAAATAGATTCAGAAGTTGAGTTCCAGTGAGTCATATCCCACAACCAAAGAGATCACATATGCTGGTGAGTAGCTGGCAGAAAGGACTGACTGCCCTTTACAAAGGCACAGTTTCATCATAAGTTAGAGAAGATGCGCATTTATTTTTGTTTGATCAGCTGGAAGCGTCAGCTAGCTGGGCTGGCAGGGAGCCTCTGCTGCTGTCTGTCTGTGCGTCCACTGCTGGGTCTAATGTGGCTAGCCCAGTTGACATATCCCATTTCATTCCAGACAGTGTACAGGACAAGAGAGGAATGTCAGCTCATTGTTCTTCCTTTTGAGAGTGCAGCCCAGAGGCCACACAGGCAGGCTTTGCTCATCCCGCACTGGCCAGAATGTCATTTCAGGAGCACACTCAGCCGTAAGTCAGGTTGGAAAGATCAGACCTTACACAAGCAAAGGTGTGTTCAGCTTCGTTAAAGGGGTATTGTTAAACGAAAACGGTCCCCTGTTCCTTCTGGGAGACGTCTAGTCGGCTCTCTAGAAGTTCGGGAGGCTGAGGTGACATGAGGTGACAAGAAAGAGAGACCTAAACTAGAGACAGGACACTTATAGCTTCTACCAGAAGAAATATTCGAGGATAACAGGGCTTTGGGGTTTGGTTGAAACGTGGTGGTTGTTTCAGTTGACTCGTCCTGACTCGACTGATTATGTGGGGATGCTGAGAAAGGGCTGAGAGAGGTGACTCAGATGGGTGACATTAGACACAGGCAGACAGAGTGCAGCAGAGAGCACTTTCCTGAGGAAAGCCAACATGCTATTTAGGTCATGCAAGTGAAAGAGAGATGGTTACAATGGTTCAAACTGGAAGATTACGTAGGACAAATGCCAATTCTTGATAAAAGTAGCTTTTATAAATACAGTTTTGTTGTTACTCCTGATCGTAGTCTAGGTGGGTATGGAAAAGTAACTCGGTGTTTGACCCATCTTTGAGCCTCTGGGCCTATTCTTAATTTCTCCCAATGTAAACACACTTTTATCCCCCTGCGAGAGACTGAAACCTGTGGAATTTTGATGTGTGAGACAGAATGCATGTCAAATGGCCAACCCATCACTCACCTTACCTTCACAGCTTGCTCAGAAAATAAGCAGAATGCTGGGCGGTGGTGGCGCACACTCTTAATCCCAGCACTCGGGAGGCAGAGGCAGGAGGACCTCTGTGAGTTCGAGGCCAGCCTGGTCTACCAGAGCTAGTTACAGGACAGGCTCCAAAGCTACAGAGAAATCCTGTCTCGGGGGGGGGGAGAAGAAAAGGAAAGGAAAGAAGAGAATCAGAAAGACTGCTGAAGACAGTCAGAAAGAGAGTGTGGACGGATACTTAGTTTCACTCACCCACCCCAAACCCAAACTGGTAATGATCAAAATATCCCTCTTCAAGACTTTTTTTGTTCCTCCCTCTCTTGTTCCTTCTTTTTCTCCTAGAAACTTGCATGGATTTAACTTTAAAATCAATTAAAACAAATTTTACAGCAAACCATGTTTTCAACAATTTCCAGGTGGTGTTTGCCAAAGTGAATTACTATTCTGTAAAACTTAAAAACACTTCTAAACACTTTGTTTATAAACACTGAAGATCAGACAACTTTTTCCAGAACAACTGGATGGGTTTAATGGTTGATAGCTAAGAGAAAAATGGAAAAATAACTAGTTGCTTGCCTGAACAGTAAGTGGTCGGCCTACGTGTGTGAAATTCATGTCATCTGTCTCTAAGGCGATGCGTGTGAGGTGTGAACATGGGAAACCTGATTTTTTGAAAGCGTGGCAGCTGAGAGCTGGGCGATTCTGTGTATTTGCTGCAGGAAGGGATGAGTAAAGGAAACATTTTCTCTCTCTCAGGAATTGCTAGAACGTTCCTGTCTTCATGGAGCCTTATCACTTTAGCATCTTTTGACATCCCTGCCTGGTTTCTAAAGAATCCACTGGAAAACATAACCAAACAGTCATGCTGTCCTGGAGAAGAGGGTTGCGCCTCTGTCCACTATGAATTGCTTTCCTTAGTGGGGGAAGACATTTTTTTCTTTTGCACTTTTTATTCAACATTTCTTTGAATAGTAGGTAGAGACTATTCTTAAAGAACTTTGGTGGCCAGTTGATCCTATTTGAGTAGAGAGATTGATTTTCTTTTCTTTCTTTCTTTCTTCTTTTTTTTTTTGTATGAAAATCCTTTCTGCAAATATTGCACCTTCAGCTAGGAACCAGTGGTTCTTCTGATGTTAAAAGAATCTGTGTGCAATGCGGGCGGCCATGAAGAGGCTGCCACACAAAGGCACAACTATCTTTCTAAAGTCAGTGGCTGTTTCCTTCTTAATTTCTTTTTCCTTTTCAAAACAGTCATAGGTATCAGACAACATTTTGGACTAATGGCCTGGAAAAACTCATTATAAAATCATTTTGAATTACTCAGGAAACAGATAGAGCCTGAAACTATTGCCTTCTGCCTCCCCCACCCCCAGTCCTTACCATTTTTGTCCGCTGTGGACAGTTCTCAGATTTGGAATATTAATGAGAAGGTTTTGAACCTGCTTCCCCTCACCGCAGTGGGGAGCTGAGAAATTGATTTTGGACTGGTTGTTTTCTCATCTTCAAGGAAGGGAAAAGCGATAATAATGGGGCAGGTTCCTTTCCAGAGTGGTAGTTTGGGCTGGGAGGCTCTCTGAAGCGGTTGTTTAAAACATTTTGACAGCAACATGGGCACACTGAAGTATCGTAGCAGAAATGCAGCCAGCCACGCAACCTAGCTCTTAAGACATTGCATTTTTTCATTTCATATTAGGGAATGATGGCAGCATGTCGTCCTGCACACGTCAAAAGAGTAAAACCGTCTTTAGCTAAAAGGCAGATTCAAACATGAGAGAGAGAGGGAGAGAGAGACAGAGGGAGGGAGGGAGGGAGAGAGAGACGGAGAGAGGGAGGGGGAGAGAGAGAGAGAGAGCCCTGACCCGAGCTGACACTGGTCACTTAGTCTTTGCACGCTGGACATGCTTTATTAAGTGAGGTCAGGGAGGCTTCTGAAAGCGAAGGAGATAACCCACCAAGAGCTCACCTACAGCTCACCAGCTCACTTGTGACAATGAGCTGTGTTTGTCAAGCTAACAAAGAGAGACCCACTTTTCTGGCAGTTACTTATAGATGTGGGCATTTTTCATTCCTAGCCATTCCCAACAGTGATTTGGGGGAGGGGGACAGAATAAGAGTCTGTACACATGACTGGCACTCTGAGGAGGTTAAAAGAGCATTTCCCACGGAGCACCCACTTGGGTAGGGTCCGAGACGCCTACTCTTAGACACATCAGTAAACTCTCCCGGGTGTGTCTCCAAGCATGCACATCTGTGAAGCGCTTAGCCACCGTTGTCATATCAGTACATGCATACGTTAGCTGAAAAGCTCCCATTTGCACACATGGAGAATCTATGGAGGGATCTGTGATGGTCTAGGACTGCCTGTACCCACAGGGGCCCACTGAGAGGTCGTATGTATGTGTGTACATAGTTATGCATGTATGTATATGTGCATTTTTATATGTAAGATAATCGCTAACCACAAACACTGACAATTAAATTCTATAGTTTATAACTAAATACCACATAAAACAAAGGCAATAACTATTTCAAGCTTACCTCTTCCCAATTAACTGACGATTTCCCCATGGTCAATATTCTTGAAGTTCTCTGGTGGCTCCGGTGCCTACCTGTAGAAGTGCCTGGATGGCTGTTGCATACACCATACAGTCTGACTTTGCATTCGGTGCCATCCACGGGGTAATGACATCACAGAAATAGAAAAGCTGGGACACCTTTCGAAGGTTTGCGATATGATCATAAAGAGAGGAAAGGTAAAAAGTGGTCCCCCCCTTGATCCCCCGCTCACAGTGGGTTTTAGATGCTTAAGTGGGGTAAATGGGCTTACTACAACGTAATAGGATCCTGCTAGTTACAAGATGGTTTTAAACCTTAGAGAACTCACAGCACATGACAAAATGTGTTGGGCTGGGTTGTAACCTGAGGACAGGGCTAAGTCGCTTACTTCTAGAAAATTCGTTTCTGGCTACAAGATTCTCTCATTTAGAGGTAAATATAAGTGTCTAAATTGAGGGCCCTTGTGAACTCAAGCCTGGGCCACATGGAGTTTCCAGTCAGCGTCATGAGAGGCCTTGAGTCTGAAGTTCTGATTTGTTGTCTGTGAACTGACCGTACGAATGATAGTCACGGCCTAAGTTCAAAGGATGCTCAGTAAGATTCTGCTGAGGGATCATGGCTGGGCAAGCCACTGCCAGTGGCAGCCAGAGAGACTCACCGCTACTGTCACCACCACTTCGTGGGGTATGCCCAGTGTGTGAAGTTCTGCTCTAGGAGTTTTGCCCCATCAGAGAAACCCTGGCGTACTCTGTAATACACTCACTAAATGAAGTATAGGATGATAGAAACATGCATCTCTATGGCTTTCTTTTTCAGGGTACTTTTTTGGGGGGAGGCTCCATCGGCCATGCTGGGTCGAAAAGTCATGCCGTAGTGGTTTATCTACCTGCTTTATGAATTATCCCTACGAGCCCCTGTAATCTAGCATATGAAACCCATTTCCCCCAGTAGGACTTACCTTTATGAATATCTGAGGAATCTTCCTAGAGAAGATTAAATTGTTTAGTTCAATATTTAATCTGTTACTTCCTTTCTAAGGACACCTTGTGGACTTTGCCATGCTTCTGGTGATACTGGGGATATTGATCAATCATAAACAAAACAAAAGAGGAATGGCTGGTACAACCTTTCCCACCCCCACCTTATAATTAAATTTTGATTTGGGATGCTTTTGATTAATCTTGTTTGTGAGCATGTGAATTCCTGCCTGCCAAGTTTCTGAAGTTGCTGGGCATCGGTCTCTGGTGGACGGCTCAGCTAAAGCACACTATGATTACGTTTTTATGGTTTTCAGATATTTAATAGCTCCTTCCTGTCATTTTCTGAATGACTGAGTACGGCTTGGCCCTCTGGGAGCCGTGCAGCGTCGAGAGCTGGGAGGATGACTGAGGTCTGTGTACTTGACGGATCGCCTTCGCCTTAATTGTTCTCTTAATTAGCTGCAGCAGCAACTGCATCTGGGGAGAGATCATGGTATTGGTAAACAGCTCCACCCTGGAGCTCAGGGTAATGTCTTTTGGAATCCTGACAGCCAGCAGCTCTTGTGCCTGTCTCTCTTCGGTGACAGGAACTTGCCAAATTGGCAGCCCCCAAGGCCCCTGTGCTTCTCCTGTGATCTGTCACACTGCACGCCCCCACCCCCAACAGAAGCAGGTCTCCAACTGTTTGTCCTTAACCAAAATAAGTTTTAGTATGCAAAGAGCAGATTTTAATCAGCTGGGTGGACGGGCATAGAAACAAAAGGACAGCGCCCCGGATGTACCAGCCAGCGGAGCTCTCAGCCAAGGATGGCTCAGTGCGCTGAGAGTCCCAGGAGCAGGGCCTGAGCGAGGCTGCTCCTGCCCGCCAAGGCTCAGAATGTGTTTTCTAGGATGGAGTCGCTGAATGGGCGGAGCTTAGCTGGCCTTTGGGGTGTGGTAAGGGTGCCAGAACTTGGCTCACCTACTCTTATTACTTAGCAGGGATTGCTTTCCTCTGCTTTGTATTTCTCCACTGAACTGTCATGTGGAGGGGGCAGTGGGGGGTGGAGGGGGGTTGGGGTGGGTGGGTGGGGTGAGGTTATCTAGTCTGAGGGGGTGGGAGTCTGAAGAACAAACAGTTCAACTTGGGGTGTGTGTGTGTGTGTGTGTGTGTGTGTGTGTGTGTGTGTGTGTGTGTGTGTGTGTGTGCGCGCGCGCGCATTTTTGTGCCTGGACCTGGTTGAGATATTTGAAGTTGGTGGAACCTGCCCAGGCTTCCATTTAGGGACAGTATAGAAAGGAAATCAGGTGTGTGGTGTCAGATTACAAGGTCAGCCCTTAAGAAACTTCACAAACCTTCATAAAACAATAAGAAGTCTAGATATGGAGAGATCTTGAAAACAAGATTAATCAGTTTTCTGTGTTTTGCAAGAAAATAACTGGGAAGCCATGGGTATCGGGTTCAAAGACACACGGAGAGTTGTGTAGAAGTCCTCTTTTATCTGAGCAAGGAGGCTCGCCCACTTGACACTCATCGTGAAACTGAGGTGAAATGGTACTACTCAGCTTGCTTTGGAAAATAAACTAGGATTTTCACAGTTATCACCTCGTGAGAACTCCCATGACCACAGGTCTGTTTCAGGAGCCCTGAAAGCAGAAGTGCAGCTCACGTGTGATGACCTTTCACCTGGTGGTGGTATAATGGGGTGTCTCTTCCCTGGCCCCTCCGGAGACCGCTCCCCCACCCCCGCCCTCTTCTAAAGACTGCTCCTAGAGCCTGAGCTAGGAGGATGGCACTGGAAAGGCAATGCCTGGAGATAAACTGAGCAGGACTGTAGGGTGGGTGGTGGCTTGTAAGGTATGTGTCACACCATCCTCAGGATGAGACTGAAAAGGGCACAGTAAGGCTACTCTGATGTCCCCATGTTACCCCAACATTGAGATAACTGCCTTCTAGGGTTGGAGGTAACCCTGCCCCTGGGGGCCCAGCCATCTTTGTTGGCATTTTACGCCTCAGCTTTCAGCTTTTGGTGGTCGGCTGTGGTTCATGAGGGCAGAATGCTTGCCTGTGTGACCTGTTTTGATATAGTAGCCAGACCCTTGCTATATTTTCTTATATGGGCGAAAGTCATAGATTTTGGTAATAGAAAAAGTGGCACGTAGATGCCCAAAATTGATAGAAATAAAACATCAACATCGATAAAGCTCATTAGAAACACCAGTCCAATTGTTGAGGTTTCCTGAACAGGCCTCTTAGACAGCCTCCTCAGCAGGGATTGCTGTTGCAACTTCATGCTGGCACAGGCTTGGATATCTGCTCTAGGGTGTGCTTCTCATCGCCAATGCCACACCATCTCCAGCACACTATAGAGGGGCATGGTTTCCTGCCTTGCTTGGCATTCTATCACCCTTTATCTTGCTCTGTTCCAGAAACTTGACGAGTAAAAAATGAACTCTCTTTCAACAATCGGCATCTACCATGTTTGGGGGGGTAGAATGGGAGGGAAGGAAGGATGAAGAGAGGGAGGAAGAGAGACGTAGATGTGTATATATACATATGGAGAGATCTTCTATCAATTGCTCCTGGGAACATTTATGCTTTACTGATATAAAAAGGAAAATGGTTTTGGGTCCAAACCTTTGTTCTTTTTCTTTTCTTCCTCCATCAGCCACTGTGTGGAAGGTGCATGGTGTGGTGGAAAGGATTTGGGCCTAGGAGAGCAGGGAAGGGATGTACACTGAGCAGCTGCTGTAACTGCCTAGCAGTATGGCTGGTTACATGAGCTTGTTCAAGCCTGTGAGTTGTTCTCTTTCCTACATCTGAAGGCAGTTTTCATTGCGAAAAAGGACCCCGTGAATGTGAAGGATGCATGAAGTACCAAGTAAGTGACCTCCTTAGAAGCCCCTGCTTCAGTCACGCTTCCTTTCCTTCCAGAGAAGACTCAAGTTTGGAAAAGTAAGCGAGTTGGTTCTCTGCCTGTTTCAATAAATAAAGTTTTATTGGAACACAGTCACACTCATTTGTTTACATACTGTGGGTGGCTCCTTCGCCCTAACACAGTACTGTTGAGTAGTGTGCCAACTTGTGAGTGGCTGTAAGTGAAACTTATCTGTGACCCGTCCCACGTCATTAGAACTTGTGCGAAGTCACCTGTTCTCTCTGGCCAACACATTCCTTTGTCATTCTATGTTGAGCAGAGAGGTCTGCTGGCTGAGGAACAGTGATTTAATCTCATTTCACGTGTGTGTGTGTGTGTGTGTGTGTGTGCGTGTGTGCGCGCGTGCGTGCATTCAGCAGACTGTCCTCTACCAGGATCCAATATCTTATTCCTAGAAATGGGTTGCAATGATGCTCGAGTCTGAGCCAATTCTAGGCAGTTACTGGTTTTGTCTTCTTGGAAAGACATACCTGGTTCTGATGGAAGCTGTCCTGGCCGCGACTTATTTGTGTTACTGTGTCGTTGGAGAGTGGAGTACGATTATGTTTTGGATACGATGGCTAAGAGACTCATGTGTTAAAAGCACAGTCCCAGCTGCTGGTGATGTTTGGGGGAGATTCTGGAAACTTTCAGGCTGTGTGACCTATTTGGAGGGGGTAAGTCACCATGGCTGTGTCATGGGGCCATGGGTCTTGTGTCAGCCGCTCTGTGTGGCACGGCTTTCCTACCTCTGTGGCGTGGGCTGCTCCACTGTGCTCCACCCTCCTCACTACGATGGACAGAAACCATGAGCAGAGTCAAACAGAGCAAATCCTTCCTCCCTTAAGCTGTCCTCTCAGGTGTTTCGTCACAGCAGTGACAGCCCAGTTAATATGGTGTCTCCATCCCGCTGGCTCTCTCTTCACCAAGACCTATGCCTTCATCTGTCTCAGGGTTTGAAGACGATTCACACCCACTATAGTGTTACTTCAGTGTGGGCAATTACCAATACATCACCCTTTCTTAGCCCTCTCCCTGTAGGCAAGGGAAAAAGTGGGATAGGGAAAGGACAAGGACAGCAATATGGCAGTGAATTTGCTCTAGTGGTGTTGGGATTGGTCGATCTAGAGTTTCAGTCTACTCGCAATTTGGGGTTTTGCTTCAGAAAAGCAAAGGGAACCCCATGTTCCCACAGAGTATAGAACAAAGCTTCCAGTTGCCACAGAAAAAGGGCTGGAGAAATAGCCAGGTCTTCAGTCGGGACAATACCCAGCCAGTCATTCTTGGCCTTGAAAAGGTCAAGTCAGACAGTATAATCATTGCACTAGGGTTTGGAGCATGAAGCTGGAGGTCAGAGGACCTTGACCTTCAATTCTAGAAGCAGGATTCAGTTTCCATGCACTGTGCTGCTACCCCCTGACCATGAGCCTTCTGATCTTGAAAACCAGTGCCCCAACACAGGTGCACTGGGTATTCATTTTGCACTGGGCTTCCTGTTGAGAAGGAGAAGATTTTCATGATGTGACTTGTAAGTTGGGTCTGTCATGGAGGCAGTAAGTCTGGAGGGTCCTGTTAAAGGACCTGAGAAGGTACCTTGGATTCACATGGCAGACACAAATACTGCAATGGAGGCGAGTTCTGTCCCTGTTCTCAAGATAGGTTTCAGTTATAGAACATTCTGTGTTGGAACAGCATTTTTACTGTCAGGTTGCCCCACCGAGCCCAGGTGCACCTTTGCCAGGTACTGGCATCTTCACTACTCACAGGAGGAAAGAAAGACTCCAAATAGGCATATGAACAGGTAGACAAAAGAGTTGGGCTTGGACCTTAGTTGTCCAAGGCCAACTCACCGTCTTTCTGCTGTGATAACTGCTTCAGGTGAAAGAGACACTCACTGCTGATGGCTCTGGGTGCTTAACTTGCAAACAAGGAAGACAGGCACTGTGCTGGCTAGTCTTAAGTCCACCTGACACACAAACTAGAGTTATGGAAAAGGAGAGACCTCAGCTGAGAAAATGCCTCTATAAGATCTGGCTGTAAGGCGTTTTCTTAATTAGAGGTTGATGGAGGAGGACCAAGTCCATCGTGGGTGGAACCATCCTCGGGTTGGTGGTCCTGGCTTCTATAAGGCAGCAGGCTGAGCAAGCCTTGGGCAGCAAGCCAGTAAACATCTTTCCATGTTCTGTGCATCAGTTACTACCTCCAGGTTCCTGCTCTGTTTGAGCTCCTGTCTTGACTTCTTTTGATGGTACAGTACTATGGAAGTGTAAGCCAAATAAACCCTTTTCTCCCCCAGTTGCTTTTTGGTCATGGTGTTTCGTCTCAGCAATAGAAAATCTAACGAAGACAGGCACACACGATGGCACCTGTTGAAGTAAGCAAATAGTTTGTGAGGTTGACCAGATGTCCTCTAGTTTACAAGTTCACAAAGTGGAGAAGGGGGCCCAGACCTTTGGTTCGAATTAAAGCAATTCCCAATGGCCTCAGAATGCTGCCTTTACTTCCATTGCTTCTTGAAGAGTGGTACTTCCAAGGAAGCAGAAGAAAGGGGTGAGGGTGGACTCTCTTACAGGAGCGACTTGCGAAGGAGAGGGTCAACCTGGCCAGTGCTTCAAGGAAAAAGTACTGAAGCCCAAAAAGCAGGGGCATTAAGAAAATTCTTTTTCTTCTCTTCTGCCATTTCTTTTAGATACTACTTTTTGCAATGTTTCAAGGACATATGTGCCAGCTTTTAAACGTTTCTTTAGTATCAGGCCTTGTACATTGCACCCTTCCTCTTTAAAAGATTTGAACCTAAAGCCTAAATGATGCAGGCTTAAAAATTAAGGACTTAATAGAAAATTCTATTTTTATTTTAAAAAGATTTTTCTAACTTATTCTTTGGAAATTTCAAAGAAGTGTACAATGCGTATCTCCCCCTCTTATTCTCTCTCTCTCTCTCTCTCTCTCTCTCTCTCTATATATATATATATATATATATATATATATATATACACACACATACATACCTTCTACCTCCTCCTTCCAAACCCCTGGACACCCCTCCCTAATATACATCTCTTCCAGCTTTGAATCCTGTTCCTTTAAATAACCCACTGAGTCCAACTACTGCCTCTCATATGCACATAGCTGTGGGGACCAGTCACTGGGGCACAGGCAACATGCCAGTGGCCGTCCCCAAAGAAAAATGACTCTCCCTTGCCTAGTAACTATCAACTGCCCATAGCTCCTTGGCTAGAGGTGGGACTTCAGGAGCCCCTCCCTCCATGCAGGGGACTTTTTGACTGTCTTGATCCTGTGTGGCAGTTGCTGAGTTAACATGTAGCTGTGCCTTACATTTCACAGCTCCCCGCCCCCCAACCTCTGTCTCTTATCTTCCTTCCAGCCCCTTTCCATGATGTTCCCTGAGCTCTGGGATGGGGTGAGGGCAGGTACAGCATAGATGGTGTCTCTATAGCTGATGGCTCTCAGTTGTGTAGTCTAAGCCCTTTGAACAGTTGTGAGTTCCTAAATTAACCACACAACCCACTGTGCTAAGAAGCTTCGATATTTCTAAAAGAATCTGTTGGAAAAGAAGGAATGGGCATCCGCTGGGTATTAATGGTTTGCGGGTAATAAAATTTCAAGGACCAGAAATTGAAGACCTAAGGTGTAGGAAAGAGTTGATTCATGGAGTGAAAGCAGTTAGTATTGGAGAGTAAGTGTACGAAGGACGGGCATATAGGAGGGTCTTATAGAGTATGGGGGTGGGTGGGACAGCTACACAGGTGTTATGGTTTAAATATTGAACCATTTTCTGAACATCTGGTCCCCGAGTGGTGGTAATGGTTTGGGAATTGAAAGAAACTAGGAGTTGGGGCTGAGTTGGAGCAAGTGGATCATGGGAAGGAGGGCATTGGTAGAGGGAGCAGGTACTTGCTGGTTTTATCTGGTCCCTGGCCTCTTCCCTTTCCTCTACTTCTTGTCCATCCAGAGTTGACCAATCCTCTCCTCCACATTTTCCTGCTACCATGATATTTTACCTCCCACAGGTCCAGAAATACGGAGCCAAGTGAGCACAGGCTAAGCCTACCAAAACTGTGAGCTAAGTTAAGGCTCCATTGCATAAACACGCATTTTGTCATAATGGTGATAAAAGCTGATACACCAGGTTAGCCCAGAGATCAACAGGATCACTAAGAACCCAACCACCTACGCCAAGCGTTTCTGAGATTCTACATGTATGAACACTCATGCAGTCATTATTTTTCTGACAACAGGATTTTGTTGTGTTGGTCAGCAGGATTAAAAGAGTCACCAAAATTTGTGGAGTCATTCATTTCAGAAGCACTGGGAGGCCCCAGAGCTTCAGGAGGCCCCCTGGACATGTCGGAGGTACCTCTAGTCTTTGCTTCTTGGCTGCTTTTTCTGACCACTGAGCTGCCAGACTAGGTAAGAAGGAGGCTGGGGTCACGGTTCATCCTTCTAGGAGGTGTAGATCTTTGTGAAGGAGTCAGTTTTTACCAGCATCTCAGCTTGATCCTTTTCTTTCCTCTGTGGAGAACACCTTCCCTGATAACTTCTCAGGAAGACACACCTGCCTGCCCTGCCCAGAGTTCCTGGTACCCAAGCCTTTCCTTGCAGTGGGAACTCATGCCCCTTCCTGGGGATGCTTTGCTCATTTCACAGTTAGAGTCTTAATTCAGCAACAGCTCTGGCCAATAGCTATTAATTATCACATTTCTCTCTTCTCACAGCAATTATTAATTAAGCTGCCTAGAGACTCATAATGAGAAGTTAAAGGCTATGATAATATTATAGGAAGCAGTGTCCTTTGGACTTGACGATCCATGTTCAGTTCCAAATGCAAAGTCAGGGCCATTTGTTTAGTTCTCAGGAACTGACAGAAGTTCCTCCGGGTAGAAGGTGCCCGCTAAGCTTGATGTTTCAGAGCCATCAGCTCGTGTTCTACTGAGGAACTTGACATTACTGTATGGACTGGTTTTGTTTGTTTGTTTGTTTAGTTTTTCAAGGCAGAGTTGGTCTGTGTAACAGCCCTGGCTGTCCTGGCACTTGCTTTGTAGACCAGCCTGGCCTCGAACTCATAGAGATCCTCCTGCCTTTGCCTCCGGAGTGCTAGGAGTAAAGGTGTGTGCCACCCTGCCTGACTGTATGGACCGTTTTGATATATTCCTTCACTTCTCTTGTTTCTTCTTTTTCCTCATGTCCCATTCTGTGGGGACCCAGGTTCAACCTCTCTTTATTCCTTCATTACCTGTGGCTCACTCCTACAACCTTGGGTTAATTGCTCTTCTGAGTTCCTATGGCAAACTTGTAAACACCTGTATTACAGAATTACTATTTTAAAATCCTTTTAAAAAGCTTAGCTACTTCTTTTATCCCCTTCCCTCCCCCTGATCCTCACACCTTCCCCCTACCCCACTCCCCATACACTCCTCAGAGAGGATAAAGCTTGTTGACATGGGAGTCAACGAAGTCTACACATGACTTTGAGGCAGAACCAAGGCCCTACCCACTATATCTAGGTGAAGTAGGGATCCCTTCAAAGAGAATGGTATCAAAAAAGCCAGTTCAAGCACTTGGGATAAATCCTGGTCCCACTGCCTGTGGCCCCACAGACTGCTCCAGCCATACAAGTGCCACCCTCATTCAGAGGGCCTAGTTTGGTCCTATTCAGCTCCCCCGCAACACTGTCAGTACAGAGTCAGTGAGCTCCCACTAGCTCAGGTCAGACTTAGCTACTTCTTAGGGAGTTTTGTCAGGATGAGCATTCTATTCTCTCTTCCTATGTAATGTGTGACACTTAGCCCAGGACTTGTCTACCTCTTAGTGTTTAGTAGATGTTGACTTCTTATAATTTGCAATAAAAATCAGTGGCTAGGGGGCTACAGGTTCCATTCTAGGGAAACTCTTGGGGCTGGGAGAGGAAGGATATGGTGTTCCTTTGCTATGACCACACTGTTTAACAACGTAGGGAGGAAAGGCCTGTTTTGGATCATGGTTTCAGAGGGCTCAGCCCTTCATCATGGGGAAGACATGGGGAAACAGCTCCGTTCATGCCATGGCAACCCAGGATGCAATGATAGGGAGAAGCCAGGGATAGTAGTTCCCAGTGTGCTCCTTGACCTCCTTTGACTTTGCCCGTCTTTGCCTATCTCACAAATCTAGAGCCTCTTGATTAGCACCACCAGTTGGGCACCAAGTAGTCCAAACATGAGCTTGTGTGGGACGTTGCAGATCCTAACCATAATGACAAATTTAGAGGCAAGCAGCCTCATGCAAAGGGCCCTGATTTGGCCTCCCATGGAGGGCAAAGTCTTGCTTGTCTGGCTCCTCCTATCAAGCTAGCCAGCCTTACTGCATGCCACAGGCAACACTGGCATTCTTGCTTAAACCTCCTGGCATCTCTGGATTCAACCTAGACTCTGCCTCTCTGAAACCTAATATTCCCTGTTGTCTTAGTTAGGTTTCTATTGCTGTGATAAACACCATGACCAATAGCAACTAGGGGAGGAAAGGGTTTATTTGGCTTATGGGTTACAGTCCATGATCAAGGGATGCAGGAGTTGCAGCAGAAGCCAGGGAGGACTGCTGCTCATTGGCTTGCTCTTCATGGCTTGCTCAGCCAGCT
Source organism: Dicrostonyx torquatus (assembly GCA_028555095.1). NCBI lineage: Eukaryota > Metazoa > Chordata > Mammalia > Rodentia > Cricetidae > Dicrostonyx > Dicrostonyx torquatus. Next base: position 2,231,904 of record JAQHUG010000194.1, on the reverse strand, counting down.
TCCTTACCACACAGGACCATCTCCCCAGGGGTAGCAGCACCCACAGTGAGCTGGCCCTTTCCATGTCAATCATTAATTGAGAAAATGCCCCATAGACTTGTTTACAGGCCAATCTGGTGAGCGCGTTTTCTCAATTGATATTCCATCTTCCCAGAGATGTCAAGGTTTGCGTCAAGCTGACAAAAGCGTGCAGGCACACCTGCATATGTTTAATCCCTTTGCTGCACAGTCCAGATCTCTACACCTTCTTCCAGGCTTTCTTTTCTTATAAAGTATGGCTTTCTGGTTCTGACCCTCAGCACTCCCCTTGAACACACTTAACTGCTTTGCACTGTACCCTGACAACCATGTCCAATTTCCTCTCTGGCACAAGGTACCTACTGACTTGGATCCAGGTTATCCTATGATATGATTCCATGGGAGAGCCATGATAAACCATAGCCATACTCTCTAAAATTCTTCCCTTAACAGAGAGCTGTCACTGTGGTCTTCGGGACATCTGTTGCCTTGATTTACAGTTAATAGGTTCATAGAGTGGGTGATGTTGGGTTTGATTAGCATGTACAATATATACAAAAAATTTGGAAAAAACTTGGGGTCAAGAGAAAGAGAGGCTTTGTACTGGGTGGGCAGGTGGGAGGTAAGACAGATCTGAAGAAAGGCTGTACTGCAGGGTGAGGGTGCTAGACAAGTCCTGCTCATAGTGCAGAGGTAGGAGATGCTGGGGGACACTGGTTGGTTTTGCTACCCAGTATCCACTTAACTGCTTCCGGTAAAACCCATCTGTGTCTCTCTTCTGAAATGATTACTCTACCAACTTCCATCTAAAAAGCACAGAGTCGACGGCACCACAGACTTTGTAAGACACATGTGAGAGAAGCTTGTGCAGGAATATACGCTACTACTGGACGCGCCAGATGATGGCAGAAGTCAAAAAATAATCCCACACCAGTTCAGAATTATAAATAATAAAGGGTTATTTATTTAGGGAAAACATACAGATCACTGTCCTACACAACAGGGAACAGGGAACAGGAACAGAGTCTAGCAACCGGAAGCTTGAGCACAAACCAAGAGAGTGAGTTGTCCTAAACAACAGTCCTCTGCAGGAACAGGGAACAGGTACAGAGTCTAGCAGCCAGAAGCTTGAGCAGGAAGCAAGAGATTGAATGCATGCTTTACAGCTGCTTTTTACAGTATAAGAGATCACACCCAAATGGGCTGGTATCTTAAAGGCTATTGGCTGAAGGAGCAGAATGTGCTCCCACAGCACGGTGGGATGGTTTAGAGAGACTCAAGTCCAAGGCTTCCATTCAGACTTCTGGAGAAGATATTTACTTCCTTTCTATTGAACTTGTGGTGGTGGAATTTAAGCCTGGAGAAGGCCACTGCAACTAAAAGTCTTCCTGAGAGAGACTCTCACTTAAGAGAGAGTAGAGCTCTGGAGATGAGTGGGGGGCGTGGGCTCCCAATCCTTTGGAGAAGAGGTCGTCTTACATCAGCACAGCACTAAAACACACCCTTTTTGCTAAACCTTTAGGGAAAACATCTCTCACTCATCAGCTGTAACCTTAGCTTCCCAGAGTGGTTTGCATGTGTGGAATGTGCAGCCAAACATGACTGGGGTACACGGTTTTAGTCAATTGCATCCTTGATAACACTTCAAAGGATGCCAATTGGCTGAAGCAGAAAGGGATTTCATTGAAGGGTATCAGGGAAGTAGAATTCAGGAAAAGGCAGAGACTGAAGGAAGTCTGCTAAGCTAGAAACTTAGCTCAAGTTGAACCAAAGGGACAATCTTCTCAGGCTGCAGTGCCTTCTGGAGGCACCACCTTATGACAGTTCGGTGTTTGGCACTGTAAGACTGACGGATCCATTCTTTTGCTGTTACTTGCTCTACATCGAAAGCCTGCCTGGTGCTGTGGCTCTCATCTGGTCAGACAACAGAGATTTCCTCACATGGGGAAAGAAGCTTAGATATCAACTGGCCTCCTACAGAGATGAAAGCTCAAAACAAAAGGGCTGTGGAGAAAATTGTGTGCACCGACAGCTGCAAAGGCCCACTGCCATGCTAGCTAAGGCTTGTTTCTTGTTCTCTTCTTCCCGTTTCTGATCTGCATGGCTCTACCATTCTGGTAAGGCCCTTCGTCTCTGGAGACACGCTTTTACCAGGATCCTGATCCTGGCCTAACTGGCCACAGTAAGGGGAGCAGTTTTCTTCTCTGCAGACCAAGGCATTCAACCGCTTTTGCACTCACCAAATATCTCCACGCTCTACTCAGTCTGTCTGATTTTCCTTCGCGGTAGGATTTTACAGCCGCTCCACTGGGGTCTTCTGTTTTGAGGTCATAGTTAGCGTCTACTACATCGTATTGCTAAGACTGCCTAGGATCAACGCCAGCACATGGCAGCTGATCTTTGAGGCAAAGTTTAGTTACTAGTAAGCCAAAAATAGGAGCCCAGGTAACCTGTATTCCTAGCACCTGGCTTCTACAAGTGTTTAAGCATCTTGACTTGATGGGTAGGTGGCCAGAAATGTAAAAGGTGGGTTCTAGTACCCTGTTACAGCTCTAAGGCTCATTCCTATCAGTGAGTTGGCCATCCCCTGCCTCAGCACCAGCTCTCTGTCAGTGATAATAGTGATTTTACCCAAGCTCTGTCTGATCTCAAGGAAGAGAGAGAGAGAGAGGCATGCGCTGTGGAGTTGGACACCTCTTTGAGAACGTGAGTGTGTGATGTGGGTAGGCCTTCCAAAAAACAGTCGTCAAGGGAGAGCCACCGTGAGTTTGGTACTGATGGGGAAAGATACACACAATGCAAGCATGTCTTTGAGGATCTCAAAATCTAGTGACCTCCTAGCCTGCTTCTTAGACACTTTAAAATGAATCCTTAGCAAAGATTGCATTCTCCAGAAGCATTAATAAGAGAAGGAAAGTTTCCTGTGTTTTGGAATGCTTTTTTTAGGTTCCCAGCAGATCTTTTTGAGAAAAGACCTCCTAGCCTTTCTTTTCTAGAGTCAAGGACAAGCTTGGCCTAGACAGTACACTCTTATTTACTTCCTGGCACTGTCAAAATTTTCCAGAGCAGCCTTTTACCAGAGTTTCAGGACTTTGCCAAAGCCCTTTGCTTTCATATATTGGCAATTCTCATGTGTGTGTATGTGTTCATGATTTTGAGTGTGTGTGTGTGTGTGTGTGTGTGTGTGGTCAGAACATATTTATGTGTGAAGGTCATTGTTATGGGAAAGGTGTGGGGAAGAAAAAAACTATATTGCTTCAGCTTTTCTCTCTTCTCTGTGACCCTCTTGACAGTCTGCTTGTTTAAGAAACTGGCATTAAGTAATTGGTATTAGGTAGTAATTAGGCCTTGAAATGGCCAAGATCCTCTGTGTCTTTTTATTCTATGAGTACCGAAGGTCTGCAGGTGGTATAGCCAGGCAAGGGTGAAAGATCCTTTGCAAATCGTCTTTCCCCTCAGCGAACTCCAGCTTGCCTCTGACAGCAGCATCTCTGGTCTCCATCGAGGGCTGCCCATTCATTAAAGACGTTAGTGTGGGTTTTCTCTACGGTGCCTTGGCAGGGGAAAGGGATTAATTCTCCCCCAGTGCCTAGCTCAGTGCCGCAGGCTGAGGAGATGCTCAGCCACACACAGCCGCTCGTCTGCCCTGAGCAGGAGCCTCATCCCTTGGCTTCTCTGCTCAGCACATTTTCCGTTCTGAGTGCTTCTCCCAAATGCACTCAATTGTTCCACAAGCCCGCAGAGGTCATACGGTCCATGGAGCAGGCATGTAATTTGCTGATCTCATGATTAGACATGCACACAAACCTCAGTGCTATTAAGATGAACTCGGCAGTTGGCCTCTGGATGGCTTCTCCCTAAACAAATCTGCTAGGCACGTGTGAGTGGAATTAGTGCTTAGATGATGCTGGCCTGCCATACACTGTTAGGGAACAATCTCCCCTGTAGTACCATTCCATGTTTGTGGGCAGCCCGGGCTCCTATGAGTTGGTCCCAGTTACCTTCCATGGTTTGAGAAGCCTCAGGTGAGAGGCGCCTCACCCTTTAGGGTTGCTCTGTCTGGGTGCTACAACTTTTAGAAAGATTTCTTCCTTCTGTCTCCCTCCCCCGACCCCGCACCTCTCATTTTGTTCTTTTGTTGCCTTGGCAACTAGAATAATATTCTTCAGTGTCTCTGTTTGTAAATTCTTTGGAGAGTACTTTATCACAATTTAGGATGCCTTGCTTATTCCTCTGAATCCTTCTTGAGGTGTCCATGCGCTTGTTTTCCACAGCTGGGAGAGAGATATGGGAAAATGATGTAACCTGTCTCTAGGATGCGAGTCACGGGCACTCAGTTAGCACAGGCCACTGCACTCCGGCTTCCGGTTTTCTAGATCGACTAAACTAGATGCTTTTTTTATACGATCTGAACTGTGACAATCCTAAGCCAGAATCAGATGAAGACATGCTGTCATTTGCTTTGGTACTTCTAAGAAGCCTGTCCAGTATGCACAGGCATTTTCTGATTGTCACCCTCTCGTGGATTTTCTGATCGTCTGTTCTTCATGTGTTGAAATAGGTCATCTATTATACCTCAGTTCTCAGTCTTCAGAGGCCGTGGGGATTACTGCTGAACAAGAGCAGGGGACCTGGCCAGTACTGGCTCTGTCTCAAGCCACTTTTCCTCTGATATGGATGCCAGGGAGGCTCTTCTTTGCTTTTGATTTCTTGTGTTGGTCCCCACACTCCACTCCCCACACACCTCCCCCACTCTTGCCATGTATCTACAGAGGATTCAGGAAGAACCCAGAAATCTCTAAGGAAATGGGTCCTTAGGAGGCTTCTGGAATAGTGGAGCACCCAAACCGACAGACAAGCAGTCTTTCATAGCTGCTGAGGGTCAGGATTGACTCTGGAGCTGTTCGATTCTCCTTGTGAGGTGACCAGAGAGTCTTTGTTGAATATACATTTGAAAGTTAGAGCAAGAGTGTCAGCTCAACTCAGGCAATATCTCCTGAATCACAGGTCAGCGGAGACAACATGCATTAGGCAGTGTTCCTCCTTCATGACGGCATTTAAGAGGAAAAGCGAAATGCTAAATAGGGGAGGCACCGTCTGCGACTTGGAAAGGCAAGTGAGTTCTTAGGATTTTAAGTGACAGTCTCATCACTGGTGACATCAGGCCAGCTAGTACAACACTGAAGTGCTTCTGTGCTGGAAAGTAAATAGCTAGTGTCCCAAGTTTCCCATGTGATCAGCCGCCATAGCATCCCTTCCATTTCTTCATAGGCACCTAGGATGTCCCACAGATATTGGTTTCAGGTGAGAGGCAAGAGAACAGGCATTGAATTGAAGACTATAATTCGAGGAACGAAAACTCAGTTCATATGGTCCTTGGGATGACCTGATACCCCAGGTCCCTGCTAGTATGACTGGTCCGTTATAGCCTATGGTTAAGCTAGTGTGGTTTTAGGTTCCTCATGGAGTACACATAGAGGGCAGAGAAGCACATATAAGTTAATTAGAACAAGAGGGATGGCTGTGGATTCAGCGGAAAGGCCCCTTTAAATCACCATTAGGGATGAAAACACAGTTCTCTGCAGCCCCAGTGAATGGCTCTCCATATAGGAAGTGGAAGGAAGAAGTCAATGCGCATGAGCAGAAAGCAGACACCAACTCTCACATGCTCTGTCTGCTCTCCCATTAACCCTATGCGAGCCAATGGGGAAGGGGACATCACCTTTACAGAGACACTAATGACTTCTAATTTAGGTAGTGACATAGGGGTATTTGGAGACCCTTGACATTTTAAACAATACTGGAACCATTGGAGAAATGTGCTCAGAACAGGAATTTGGGGGCTCAGGGGAAAGTTCCCTAGCTGAGAGCATCTGTGGGGCTTGCTTTCATTATCTGGGTTGCACAGAGATAAGAAGCATAAGCCCAAGGCTGCATTTTAGTAATTACTACTAATAAAACCCATCAAAGGATAATAATGTCCACCATCTCATAAAACTGTCTATATAGATAAGCATTGATAGCAGGAAAAGGATTTGTTAACCCATAAGAATCACAGTCTCTTGTTGTTGTTGTTTTGGGCTTTCTATATTTTCGTCTTGTTTAATCCTTATAAGACATTTTTTTTTTTGATTATGGCAAGCTGGATCTCAGCTCTCACAGCCTCTGTGGCTTGCAATGTTCAAGGTGATAGAGAGTACTTTTCTCCATGACTTTAGATTTGATATTTTGACTTCTGGCTCTTGGATCTTATGATCTTAGGATACATATCTAGGCCTTTTGATTTGTCTGCATATTCTGGTTTGTTCCTTTGCTCCCGGGGATTGTCATGGGGAGTATACTCATGACAATCATCTGTTGTGTAAGAACAATAAATAAAGAATATGCAGCAACCCACAGTCTGCAGTCAGACACTGCTGATCTCGGCTTGTCCCAGGGGCGGCGTGGGACTACCAAGATGACCTGTGAACAAGAGAATAAGGCTTTTAGACCTGAAGATTTGAGATCACCTATGATCCAGCAAGAATTTACACACAATTCGAATTTCCAAGTTTGGAAAAATTTCAAAGAAGCAGCTCAGATGGAATCACAAAAGAATTCTGGAGAGGCTGGATCCAAAGCACAGCCTACCACATTTCAAAGCCTCTTTCCTGTTTGGAAAAGATGCCTACGGAGGCAAGCTTAGGTTGAAATAAAATGACCAGTGCGTTAGAAATGTATCCTTTAAGATTCACAGCTCATAGATGGAAGGAATGTTATGTTAGGGGATGCTTGTTGGAGACTCGTCTTTACTTTGAGACTGGATCTCTTTAACATAGACGTGGAGAGAGTTGACGGAAATATTTCAGACTGCTGTACGCTGCCATCTGCTTCTAGGCCCGTTAAGGATTGTGTCCCTCCTGGGACACAATAGAGTGAGTGTTCAGCAAATCCCTTTCCTGAATATTTAAAACACTAAAGACATAGATTCTACACAAGGAGTCCCATTCTTTTCTTTTATTAATTGCTTTGAGAGTTGTTTTCATTATCTTAAATATAAACCTTTTCTCTGCAGAGTTCCTGGCCCATTCTAGACAAAAAGAACCCAATGGTGTTCTGTCCTTATGTGACAATTACGAGGGTGGCAGGCCAACTGTGAGCCATTGAATCAGAATAGTGGTATGAGATGAAACTCCCAGAAGCTGTAAAACAGAAGAGTCCAAGTGAAGCAAGTCAGGAAGCTAAGGGTCACCTCCTATTGTCAGACCAGCCCTCCAGGGAAGCCAGGATGAATAAAAGGGGAGAGAAGAGATTTGGATGTGATGGGGAGGAAGAACTGTAGGCAGGGCCAGAGGCTACAACAGATTTGGAAACGTGTAGACTGCTCTGCTGAGCGGGCAGTTTCTTGCATAGATGACTGGTCAGCTGCAGCATTCAGCTGGAGACAGCCACATGCATCTTCAGACCTGTAGACACATGTCCAGGATTGACCGTGATTTGAAGGGACGATGATGAAGGCTGAGGTTACTTCCTTGCTGAGCAGGCACGGGGTGGGCTTCTTTGTCTTCATGCTGAGAACAGATTGACTTGCAAGCCTCTTCCTAAACTACTATCCCTGGTCCAGCTCTTAGCTAGAGATTACAAAACTCGTCACAGGCCCACCACAGTCATTTCGTACTTCCTGACTTAACTTGATTAGCCTTTTCTATAGGACTGTCTTTTTCTTAGGCTAACCAGAAAGAGCCACTCGCCCAGTTAAACTGCTACATGCCAACAATCTTCAGGAAGAAAGGCAGGCTAGACCTATGTCGATTCTAGAGGGAATTTTCCAAGCTTTCACATTCTTGCCAGCTGCTCATGAGTTTCTCATCAGCCCAGCAGTGAGGGTTTTTTTTTATTTTTTTATTTCAACTTGGCTAACAAATGGGCGTGGTTTAGAACATAGTTTGGGTAGGTAAGAACGCTGAGCTCAGTAAACAGGGTCCTTTGTGTTCCACGTAGCCTCTCTTGGTGGAAAATACTGAGTGAACATGGATGCCCTCCGTCGTAAGCCTACACAGCAGATTGAGCTGGAAATAATTGTGCCATTAATCTGAAAGTTTTCCAAACCTGTTCAAGTTTGCCTATCTCTGGCAGCCAGTTTTACCTCCTGAAGCTTTGGCCTTCAATCCACAGTTGCTGCTATCTTCTGAATTAACTGCAGATATTCCCAGAAGCCTCTGATTTTCATAGAAGGAAAGAAGATAGAACAGCCTCATTTAAATTAGCCAAGACAGCAACTTGAACAGCTAGTGCATGGTTTAAAGTCTTTGGGCATGGGTGAGCATCTCTGAAAGGAAGCTGGTTGTGTGACGTGTCAGTGCCAGGGATCTCAACCTTGGAAACAGTTATTGATGCAAAAAGACACTCTGACATCAGTACTGGGCCAAGTAAGACTTTGGAACATATCTTTAGGTGTGTTTCTTCCTAACTCTTTCAACCTGTTCTAGGCATGTCTTGAGCTTTTATGGTGCCTCCTGGTGGTTGTGCTGTGTCTCTCTTTGGCCAAGTTGCTTTATTTGTGTTGGATTTTGTTTTGTTCTGTTTTGGAGATGGCATCTTACAATATAGCCCGGGTTATCCTGGAGCTTGCCATGCAGACCAGGCAGACTTTAAATGTGCCCCCTTCCTTCTACCTTCTAAGCTTAGGCTGAGACTACAGCTGCATCCTACCCTGCTTGGATTCCTATTTATTTTTATTTCCAATAAAGCTTTTTATTCAAAAATTTAAAATCAGAAAATTCAGCACAATATCTTTTTTCCAAAGGAAAATAATAGCTATAAGGAAAAAGAATGCAGTGTTAATTTGAGTCTTGAACCCTAATATTACAGAAGTTTCAATAAACATAGCTAAGTTTAATTGAAAAAGCAAAGAGACTCTAAATGTACATAAAGTATATTATTTTGAAAAATTGGAAGTAAATGTTAAATATTTTTGAATGGGTGAGCTGTTTAAGCTCAATCTCATTTGAATACCTTTTGCACTTCCCTTAGTCCTGCTTAAACCTTCTTTTTTGTCTAAGCCCAGTAACATGAGTCTTTTCCTGTTGTTGGGATAAAACACCTAACAAAAGTAACCTTATAGAGAAAAAGTTTATTTTGAGTAGCAGTTCACAGTGAAGTCCATCACAGTGGGAAGGTCAAGGCAGCAAACAGGATAGTCCTCCTGCATCCATACTCAAGAAATACAGGGCAAAGGATGCTGCTTTTGTTTGTGCTCAGTTTGCCTTTTCCATCTCAAACAACTCAGGCTCCTGTGCTAAGGGATAGTCTCACCCACACCCACAGTTAAGACTGGACTCCCCACATCAACGAATGTAATCAGGATACTCCCTCACATTCATGGCCAGAGGCCCATTTCCCAAGTGATTGGAGATCCCCTCAAATTGACAATTAGCACTAACCTTCACACCTGGTGGCTCTCAGCCTTGCCCCTACTGACCTTTTGAGTCCAAGAGCTCTTCACTGGGGTAGGGTGTTGTTACCATTTAGCCGCAGCCCCGATCCACTGTTCGGCGTTTACCTACCCCCACAACGGGGCAGCCAAAAACACTTCAAAGCTTAGATGCAATTTGAGTTGAGAGCCACGAGTGTACTAGTGCTCCCTGGGTTTTGACATCGCGGCGAGCAGTCTGCTTCACCTGGCTGTTTTGAACTCTGCCGACACACTCCTGATTAACCTAATGATGGGCTTCTGGTTGCCTTGGGTGACATTTCAAAAAAAAAAAAAAAAGCACCCTGCAAACACACACTTACGGTGAGGAACTTGTGGAGCTTTTCTTGAGGGTTATTCACACCTGGTACAGTATCATGGGAAACTTCTGAAAGATCTTAAGAAATGAAACATTAGCTATTCCCCAACAGCAATAGAGAGGGTGAGATGGCTGAACACATGTCATATAATCAGATTTGTAAAACTCTAACTCATCAATTGATGATGATAATATACTCAGGTACTGCCCATGTTGTTAACCTCAGCAATCAAAATGAGGTAATTATACTAATTACAAGCCTCTCAAAACCCAGCTCAGTGTCCTTGTGCACGAGAGGTAAGTTGTACCACAGCCGCTTCGTAAGGCTCCAACACCCCCATAAAGACCTCAGAAACTCATTCTCGGGCCAGCACTCACTGAGCCAGAGAAAGAGGTAGAGGTGAGTCCATGGGCAGACTGATGGCCTTTCATGCAGGAGTGGCTGTACATGCTGAAAAGAGCTGCAAATGGCTGCCTGGGCCCGATGGTCTGGAACCAGAGATAAGAGGAATGCCGGAGCCCAGTGAGCTGTGGTTGTACAAAGTGTTGGGGATGACGTACTCCGTCATCTACTGCAGCTGGATGCCGAGAGGGCGTGAGGGAAAGACTCGTGAAGTGCACCCTCATTTGGAGACCTTTCTATTGATAAACTGAGGTAGCAATTCAAGGACCTCCTGGGAGTCATATTTTCGCTCCAGGTATCTTGATCTAACGTAGTCAGGCTAAGTGAGTTAAATGTGGTGACCCTGAAGCTGGCCACGGCACAGAGAAGTTAGTTACTGAACTGGAACAGGATATGCCATCAAATAATGCAAGAGTTCACAGATGCATGGATGGGAACACAGAAAAGGGTAGAGGGCTTTGTTCTGCTTGAGAAAACAAGGAAGAAGAGATTTTAAAAAAGGAAAGATCTTAAAAATCATGACACCCAAGAATTGTTTGGAAGAACTATACTCACTGTGGCCTTGAGTTTTTCCATTCTCTGATCTAGTAAAAGATGGCCCGTCCTCCAAATCTGCTGCTCTGTAATAGTTAATCTATTACAATAACAAGCAGGACCTCAGTAGCCAAATGGTATGTCACATCTGAGATATTATGCATAAAGCATTTACTAGTGGATTATTCCAGCGATAGAAAAAAATGACAGCGTGCATCCAAGTAGCAAATGGGCGAATAGAACGAAGTGTAGTAAAACAAAGGGCAGACAATTGGCAAAGCTACTGAAAGCCTGGGCAGGCTTATGTGGTATAAAAATAATCACAGATCTTGCAGACTAAACAACACACTCACTCAACTAATTACTATCTTCCCCTGAGTGACTCACTGAAGATAAGTTGATGGGAGTAATTGACAGATGCCCACAAAAGCATCACTCAAAACATTACCGAAATAGAAGGAAGTTTAGGATTAAAAAAATTAAGATAAGTAATTCCAGGAAAACCAAACAAAATGTTCTTGGGTTTGGCATCAATTAGCTCTCGCGGAGAGGATTGCTCAAATAAGATGTGTGACTGAATTGCTGGCTAATGTTTGCGAGTCTTCTCATATCTAAGGGCCCCAGCATTGTGGTTACAAGATGACCAAAAGGGGCAGATGAAACCTGGGGTAGTCACCTACTGTCCTGTTTGAAGAGGCGGTCACTGAAGAAATCCAACGACAGGGTATTAGAAAGCACCAGTTCTGACCGGCAAACACACGAGTTTCCGAAGCCCCTGGCAACACATGGTGGTTTGGAAGGATGCTCCTTGCATTCACCATGTCAACCAGACAGAAAAGCTGGTTTGTAGCCGGGCGGTGGTGGCGCACGCCTTTAATCCCAGCACTCGGGAGGCAGAGGCAGGCGGATCTTTGTGAGTTCGAGACCAGCCTGGTCTACAAGAGCTAGTTCCAGGACAGGCTCCAAAGCCACAGAGAAACCCTGTCTCGAAAAACCAAAAAAAAAAAAAAAAAAAAAAAAAAAAAGCTGGTTTGTGACATCTGGAAACAGCTGCCTGTTTTCACTGAAAGACAATGAAGTTCCAGTCGTGTTAAATATAGCTTGCTAATGGACTTAGCATCTACAAATTATCGGCAGACACTGGGACTGAGATTGCCTCACACTGTTGGGAAAATCAGGCCATGATTATAATAGAGAGAAAGGTTGGTACAATTTGGACCAAAACATAACAAACAGATCCTCAAATGAGTTAATGGCAGAACAGCTGATCAGAACTATTTGGGACAATGGCAGTAGTTATTCACCTGTGATGGGGCCTGGGTCTCCTCCATCTATCACATTACCCTTGAGGGGTTTCTCTTTTGGGAAATGCCTGAAGCTCCTTGATCTAGACCAGCATCCACAGACATCACCCAGAAACTCAAGTGAATGGACTCCCATTTAACTTGGCCTCCTGATTGCAACTAATTCCACATGGTACTTTTTCCTCAATTTAACTTTAGGGGTCAACAGACTATGCCCTTCAAAGCCACATCCTTGGGATTCTGTGTTTCACAAAGTCTCAGTTCTTCCATCTTTAAATTGGGAATGGCATCAGTGCCAGCATCTTTGGGTTCTTGGAAGGTTTAGCTCGGATTAAACGCAGATGCCACATGTAGAATGTCTTTTGGGGGCAGCTACTATTCAAATGGGTGTGTAGTTCATCACCGCACACTGTGTTTTCCTAAAACATGCAAACCAGTGCACTCTGTTGGAACATAGCAAACCTCAATTGGTTTGTGGGCTGCCACCAAGGCTGGACGCAGAGATCCGGGCTATAAATTCTCGGAGTTTGTTAGCTTTCATGGCCCCAGCTTTAGGCTGAGGAGTAAATGCCAAGACAAGCAAGCACTAGGTGACGATGTGGACGGGCAGTGGGGTGAGTGACTGGGGACATTAAATACAAGGTGGGACAGAGCTGAGTCTAGGAAGAAGGCTGGAGTTTGAGAACCTTGTGAGGTAGCACCCCGGGCATGGCACTGAAGTGATTCGCTAGCCCAAAAGAGCATAACTGTAGCAGAAAATACAAATCTTGAGGTCGGCTTTGAGGAAGGCTCTGTACCTTTGGATGGTATTTTTTTTTTTAATAACAACACTGGCTATATAGAGGCAGTCGTTTAGAGGACCCACACATCTTCGTTCTTGAGGGATCTCTGTGCTCATGTAACGGTTCTTCCTAGATGGTCAATGGAGCAGAGATTGCTGGTGCTTGCCAACCCCATTTACTCTTCTTCCTGAACATGTAGGTCACCTTACAGTGTCTTTGTTACCTGTATCCTAGGCAGAGGGCTGTGAAGGACAGTGGTATACAAGTTTCTAGTCCCGATACATGAAATCTTCCTACCTGTATCTACCGAACCCCCTTCTCCTGTTCACTTCCTAGGATGACGTTGACTTCTGTGATGGCGCTAGAAGCTGCACATTGAAGATAATAGAGACAGAGCATGGAAAGACCATGGTCATTCATTCATTCTTTGAAAGCCAGGCACCTGACCAGAAAAGTGACCCTGAAGTGTTCTCTTGGATTTATTATTTCAAACTAAAGCAATTTTGGATATGTTCTTCGCAGAAGCTAATCTCATCTTTTATTATTTGCCTATTTAATAGTCTGCTAAGTAGTAGGTTATCTGTTGCCGGAATCCAGAGATAGAGGACTGTCACCATGTGAAGTCCGATGGAAACAGGATGATTAGCTTTACCAACCACACGTGTAGCCTGTGGGCATGCTACAAGCCCTCACACACACTCTTGACCTTGGCGGTTGACATTTCTTAAGCAGATGACTTCTAGGATTGTAACACTGCTCTGGTCCAAAGAAAGGAAGAATAAAAGGGACACAATTCTTAGCATTCATAATTCTCTTGAAGCTTAGACGTATGACTGATAACCTTCATATTTCATCTACATACTGCTTCTGAGGGGTCTCTGAGATGAGGAATTGCTGTATTATACAGCTCTCTACATACTAACATAGGGACTGAAAGCATGTCTACAAATCATGTGTGATCTAATGAGCCCATTATGTATTCCTTTTGGAGCTCACACTACCGGCAAGGCCTCTCTGAGCATTATGGTTGTTGTTTCCGTTCAACGCATTTTTTTTTCCCATTCCTGAAAATTAACCAGGTTGCTGGAGAGGGATATTTTCAGAGCTTACAGGAAAGGTCACATGACCCCAGTTTATTAAACCAGTTGAATCAACCTTTGGAAATTAAGAGATGGCATTGCAGGTCAAGGTTGCCTTCCCAACTCGGCTCATCTGTCTGGGTTGGGTGCTGATGGGACCTGTTGCTGTCCTGTGGAGCATCTCCCATCATGGTTATGAGTGATTTGGGTCAGCAGGCCAATTACAAACTGGCTGTTAATAAGGCTCCAAAGTCAGAATAGGTGATGACATATGTCACCCAGTCACATAAAGAATGCAAATTTGATCTTTTATACTTATTAAAGCATCCGTCAATTTACAAATCCTCTAGGTCTTTGTTTCATTGCCAAGTAGGATGAACCATGATTACAGCTTTCATCTGGGAAAAGTACCTTCCAATTAAAGGCTGTGTTGCTAACGCTCTGAGTGTTTTAGGGACACTCTTGGTCTATGATAATTCTTTTTGTGGACTGAATCCATCAAGGTCAGAACTAAACACTACTTACTTTGGTTTAAGACCAGACCTCAGGACCAAGTAATCTTCATAAGCCACATTGTGTGTTTGAGTAACTCTGAGCAGTCCCTAGGTTCAAAAGCACAGTGCTGTAGCTATAGAGCAGAACAAGAATCTTAAAGATGGCCTTCAGCTAGTGCAGGTTGTCAGGGACCATAATGATGTTCCTTTCTGATGACTGAGTCATGGTCAGGAAATTGAAATGTTTTCATACTGAGGGCAAATGGTGGAAGCTTAGATTCTAGTGTTACAGAAGAACTGGCCATTGAGAGATGAAATAAAATGGAGTAAAACATTAATATTATTTTCATTAACAATAAATTTATATTTTCAAGCTCCTTTATATTACAGGTATGCTGAATTCTATGTCTACCTATTAGTTAGTCTATTACTTTATTTGAGCCACATACCAGTTCAGAGAGGTATGAGAAAGAGGAGTGCTCTTAACAAATGGAGCAGCAAAATATGTCCCGGTTCTACATGTTGGTACTCTTTGGGAAGTGTGGAAGAGGTCAAAGGGGTCCATAGAGACCTCGAGGCCTCCAGGCAATTTCAGAGCCTTACCGAGACAATAGCTGTGCAGTGATAAGGATCCATCTGTCTTACAGGCAGGTGAGAGAAGAAAATTCTGTGATGTGTCTTCATGTGACGGTCATGAAGTTGAGTGCTGATGAAATTCAAACATTTGGAAACTGACCTGTGCCCATGAATACAAGACTGAGCTTGGAAATAGAAAAATATCACAGGTTATTTCCCCACAATTTTATAGCTGAGTTGGGTTTAGAGAAGGCGCCAAAGTGTTTACAATTAGCTAAACAAATGCTGGTGAGGATGAGCGAAGAACGTTGGGTTGCAGTGAAGTGTCAAATCTCACAATAGCATAGGTGTGGAAAAAATTGGGTCAATAACAGTAGCTAATCAAGATTATGCTTAACATTGAGATGTGTGTCACTTTTTCTTAGTGTCCAAAGCTAATTCTATAAAGGACAGGTTTTATCTAGGTTGGTAAGTAATAGGGCATTAGATAAAACAGTATTTACAATAGTAAGAGGCATGAGGTGTCTGTGTGTGGAAACCCCCATTTGGACCAACATGATGTAATATCTCACTTATTAGTTAAATGATTAAAGCAGTTGTTATTGTTGTGGTTGAATGAACAGAAATGTCTCAAGAACATATTATACACAGGAAGATAAGCAAGACAGGTCAGGCTGTGACAAATCTGAGAAATATAATTCATGGAAGTGAGTTAGTCTTCAATCTGACCACCAAGCTCACCGCCATGTACCTCTTTGTTCTGGACTCTGGTTAGAAAACCATGTGACGTTGTCTCCTAACCACAGAAAAGCATTGGTTGCCTTACCTTCCGGTTCGGCTTCCTGCGTTCATTCAGAGGGCTATAATTCTAGATGCTTGACACAATTGGGAGATTGGGAAGCTCAGAAAGAGCTCAATAGAGCGCAAGTTCACTTTGTTATAGAGTGATTCATGAGACCAGATCAATCTGAGCTATGGAAAAATGGAATAATAATAGAACCTAGAATTTATAGGAAGCCTTCACACTCCCAAGAGTATGAAATGTTTGCATGTGCTCAATTTGATTTAGGTTAACATTCTCTCCATTAGCTAATGCAAGGCAGGGGAAGAATCCCATTTCAGAGAGGAGGAGCCAGGCACAGAGAGGCAAGGCCACCACCCAGCATATGATGCTCAGAGCCAGTGTGTTTTATTCGCCGGCTACTTTCCCATCAAGGCTGAGGGTGCTGCGTCTGTGGAGTGACCCTCACAGCATCCAGAATGCTGTACACAGCCCCTCCATGCCTGATTCTCAGACTATTATAATCTCTACCAACTGGGTAAGTTTTCATATAAAGATTTCTTCACGAGAGAGCAGGAACTAAAGAATTTCTTTAGGAGTCGAGGAAAACATTGTTGTCTAGCAGAAGGGAGTATGCCTTGGCTAACTGCTGTTCTGCCCCTTTGGAAATGTTGAGAAATCAGTAGCCAAGGCTTAGTTAAGGATTAAAAGAAATACAAATAGAGCAATAAGCCTCCTGCTATGGCCAGGGGTGCGAGAGCAGTAAATTCAGGCGGTGGTTTCCACGTACAGTGTATAATTTGGGCCCTGACAGAGCTTAGATGAGGAATAGGTCTATATAACTATTGATCCACAGAGCTATCAGGGACATCATTTAAGTTGATGGTTTCTGCTGGTCCCTTAGGATGTGGAGTCAGCTTTAACCTGCAAGGAGAAAAAAAAAATTAAAGGTAAATGAAAAGAAAAGGGAAAGTGTTCACACTTTCCCCTTTAATCGGAAACACTTCTAAATGACCTTGGGATAAGGCAATGTCGCTTTATCCAGTTATTTACTTATCTAATTATATTGAGGAATGCCTATCACTTAAGATCCCATTAGGTGTTTACACATGTGTCAGCCACACCTGTCCTGTGACAGTGATTATAGCCTGAGACAAAGAGAAACAGGCCACCCTGGTCACAATCAGTAACACCCACAGGCTGTTGAGTGTCCCAGGGGTGGGGGTTGGGAATGCAGAGACTCCGAGAAGAGTTAGTTTCCTGGCTCCTTTCCTGGAGCCTCTCCATAACTGGAATGGCAGACGTGGCTATGCGTCAGGCCTTTCTTTGATCTGAATCTGCGGATCCCGAAGTCACTGGCCATATTTCTAAACCTTGACTCTGTCTCCATATTAAGCATCTTGGCCACTTCTTCTGCTTTCCCTCTGAACTTTTGTGCTTGGCTACTCTGAATTTTGTATTTTTGAGACAGAATTTCTCTGTGTAGCTTTGGAGCCTGTCTTGGAACTTGCTCTGTAGACCAGGCTGGCCTCGAACTCACAGAGATCCGCCTGCCTCTGCCTCCTAAGTGCTGGGATTAAAGGCATGCACTACCATTGCCCAGCCCTGGTTTCTAAATGTATGACTGCACAGTGGCTTTAAGCAACACTCTGGCCTATGTGTCTGGTGCTGCCTCTAACTGGGACCCTTTGAACTTCTTTGACCACAGTTCACAGTGTCTTAGAAATGACCTACCAATACCAACTTTGAAGGGAATTACTTTACTTTAGAGGGGTAGGTTCTGAAGAAAACAGTTTCAATAGGAACACAAAACTTTAAAAAGATCCTTAAAATGGCTCGGATGAGCCACTAAAGAACCGTGTGTTTTGTTTCTGAGAGGAAGGGAAAATGAGTTGGGTAGAGAGGGTCAGAGGAAGGAACCAGATCAACGTTCTGTGGGATTAAGAACCAGTGAAAATTCCACACTGGAATGGGGCAGAGAAGTTCTTAATGGGAACATCTAATTTTGGATTTTAAATTGTGCTCATTTTATGCTCGTCCGACTCCTTCTAGTTTAGACTGCCCTCCAGTTATCCTTCTCAGAGCTCCTTTGGTAAATAGTCCACTGGATCCTAGCTGAGGTCCAGGGACCACAGTGAGTGCTTTTGATATACTTTCCCCCGACTTCATACCTTACTAAAGGGTTAGAGATACACATACCTAAAAGGATAAAACACCTACACAAATTCATGGCTAGCACTGTTCATTTCTTCCATCAATTCAGATAATTTCTAATCAATCCACAGTCATTATTCACTTTTGGTGGGAAATAAGATGCTGTATATTATGCCTGTTGACATGCATACCCCTGGATGGCTCACAGTCCTTGAAGGTCACAACAGTCTCTTATAAAATTTATTATTCCTTCAATATGTACCTGCAATGAATATTTGGGGGCCTTTTCATGCAGACAATTTATGAATTGAAATAAAAATGTTTTATACCATACATCATCTGAAAAGGGAAAACTCTGTTCCCATCAGTGCTCTGACCCCGTGTGCTTTTGGTCTTTCATCTAATTCTCTGGCTTCAGGCCTCAGAGTCCTGGCTTAGCAGTTGCCATCCCACACATATTCTGTGACCTCTCCAAACATAAAGATTGGCTCGTTTTATCTCATCTTGTCCGAATGTCTCATGGATGCTCATATTGTTGGCATCATACAAATGTTTCCATCAAACATGCCTAGCTATATGCCCATTAGTGTTTCTTCTTTATGTATCAGCATCCTCATTCTCAAAAACTCTCCCCGTTTCTGTCACCTGCCTTCACCAGCTTTGACCTCTTCCCCTAGCTCCTTGGCTTCAATTTGTTTTCCTTATCCCAATATTCATCCTGTGCTTGAGAGATCACTCTCAAACACGACCAATTAATCCACTTATCCAACCTTAATGTCATCGAACACCTTCTATGTACAAAGCCCCAAATATGCAATGATGGGTAAAGCAGACTAGTTCATCAACTAGGTTATCCAGGAAAACTTCCAAGCACATGAGTAGAAAATGATGAGACACTCATCACAATGACGCGCAGGTCACCAGGGAACTGGTGTGTAGTTATACAGTGTGCACAATCAGGCACACAGACAAAAATGTACATATTAGCAGGAAGGTGTTGGGATTCACTTATGTCAACTCACCATGCACCACATCCTCATTTATCAGCAAGGGAAGCAACGCATAGCCAGCTTTGTTTGGCTTTTTCCCATCCTAGCCCAGATCATGTGGCCATTGCCTCTGCTTCTGTGCTGCAGGCTAGACATCTGGTTTGCTTCTGAAGACTACTCCCAGAAACCTTATTGGGACACATCATGATGGCCTGTCCTGGGTTAAATTCCCGGCAGCTGTCTCCTGACAGGGGCTTGGATTGGACTCAACTTGTTCTGATAGGGAAATAAAAAGGCCTAACTGTATGCCTAAGATTTTCTCATTTGTCTTTTGTTGTGGCAATAGAATAGCACTCATCGTCATTCACCTTGGGTCTATGAAGACGAAATGACTTGAAATTGTGGCAGGGTACAAAATTGGAAGGCTTTGGAATGCATGGGAAGAAGATGAAAGTAGAAACATGGATGGAAAACTAACTTGTTTTTCTGAGGTATCAGGAGAAGAAAGGAAAGCCAGTGCTGCTTCTGAGAGGGGAGGTAACAACAGGCAAACAGACCTCAGGGCAAAGTGGACATGAATTTTTCATATTCTTCTTTGGGTAAAAATAGCGTCAGAGGGAAAGACAACATAGTGTCTGATAATCATGACATCACCAATGTAGTAGACATCTAGGAAGAGTTTAGTAGATTCCACCTCCTTAAAATTGAGAGTTAGCAAAGCCCGACGTGACAGTCATTGCGGTTCCTGTTTGAACAGTTTCTGCCACTTCTGAAAGACCACCTTCACTAGCTCATGTATAGCATTATCAGCACCATGCTGATTTACCTTAGGCAAGGTGCCACACTTGACAGAGAAGCTACAACTGGGGCTGAATTTAGTGGCACATGTTTGACATCCTCTGGGAGACGTCTGGGCTTTGGAAGGGCCAGACTGGTGAGTTAGATGGAAATATAATAGGATGGACCACCTCTGAAACCAAGGTCATGATGAGGTCTTAATCTTTTTTTCCGTTGCAAATTCTTTTTAAATTTTATTTATTTATTCTTCTCTTATGCATTACATCACTCTCTCCTCTCCTCCTAGTGCCTCCCCTCCAACTCCCCTCTCCCCCAGATCCATTCCTCCCTTCCTTTTCAGAAATGGCAGGCCTCCCAGGGAGACCATCCAAAGGCATATCAAGTTGCAACAAGACTAGATACGTCCCCTCATATTAAGGCTGGGCAAGGCAATCTAGTAGGAGGAAATGGGTCCCAAAAGCAGGAAAAAGAGTCAGGGACAGGACCTCCACTTCACAATTTTTTTTAAAAAAATATTGTATTCTTTGAGATAAGGTCTCATGTACCCTATGAGGGATCTTCTGTATTTTGTCTTGCTTTCATTGGTTAATAAAGAATCTGCCTTGGCCTTTTGATAGGGCAGGACTTAGACAGGCGGGGAAAAGAGAACAGTATGCTGGGAAGAAGACTGGCTTGGAGGGAGCTCGCCATGAAGCCTCCAGGGTCAGACATGCTGTATCTTCCCGGTAATCCCACTACCTTGTGGTGACTTACAGACTATTAAAAATGGGTTGAAATAAGATGTGAGAATTAGCCAATAGAGGCTAGAACTAATGGCCAGGCAGTAATTTAAATGAATACAGTTTTCGTGTGGTTATTTCGAATGTAAGCTAGCCGGTGGCTGGGAGCTGGGCGCCGGGTAAATGGCCCGCTCCTGGGCGGGGACACAGCCCGCACCTCATACTATACCCTATGCTAGGCTCAGACCTGTTTGGCAAGTGAAACTGACCTTAAATTCCTGATTTCTCTGATTTCACCTCCGGAGTACTGGAATTACAGGCATGTGTCACTGCACCCAGCTTCTATTTAGATCTTTAAAGGTGACATTAATCTCTGTCATTTTCCCTACGGTAAAATAGTGTTTTATTTACAAAATTCTTCTGGGAAGGTACAGTGTCTGAGGCTTCTGCCTGAGCCTTACCACCACAGTGGCTTTTTACTACAAAGGCTGTAAGAATTTCACCAGCGAGCAGCTGTTATCTTTTACAATTGCACCCATGATGGTTCATTTGAGGGTAGACAGATTGGTGGACCACTTGCATGTCTGTACCTATTGTGAACAAGATGGGATATAATGTACTGTTTATTAGGGAATCCCTTTAGGTTACTAATCTTTTAAAAATACTTTTCATCTATTCTTTGAAAATATACACACACAATGTATTTTGATAAAATCCCGCCTTCCCACTCTCCTTTCAAATCCGTCAAGACTTCACCATCCCTCCCTCCCAACTTCATGTCCTCTTCTGTAACCCACCAACTCCAATTAGAGCACTCATACATGTATGGTTCCAGGGCTATCCACCGGAGCATGGGCCATCTACCTCGGTCCGCATTCCTAATGAATATTGACTCTTCCTCCCCTCCCCCCCCCGGCAGTTATCATTAACTCCTCAACTAGGGGTGGAGCTTACAAACCTTCCCCATCCAGGTTTGTCCAGACAAACCTTTGCAGTCAAAGGTCCTGTCCTGTCCAGAAGATATTTGACCATGGTCTTTCCTGACCTCTATTTCTTTCAGTGTCCCCCTCGTTTGGTAATGTTTCTTGAGCCTCCAGGGAGAACAGATGGTATAGATGTCCCATTTATTGACAGGCACCCCACAGACACTTGTTCTTTGCACTTTGATCAGTTGTGAGTTAACTTCTGGCCTCTGTTCAAAGATGCTACGCTGACGAGGACTGAGCGCTACACTAATCCTCAGATAGAGAGCTAGAAGGCAATTTGATAGTAAGTCAGCCTAGCAAAATAGTAGTAGGTTCAATCCTCCCACATAAAGGTGTATGGGCACCCTCAACACAGCTTCTTGGCCCAGATTTACAGTAAAGCATGACTTTCCTCCTGTGGAACGGCCTTAAAGCCAATCAAAAGGCAATTGCCTATCCCTATAATATTCATGCCATTATTGCACCTACAAGCATATCTTGCCAGACCTATTGTTATTGTAGCTTGCAGGATTCATATGAGGGTAAGACTGTTGATTGCTTCTTCTCTAGAAGTCTTCGTAGCACCTTCCAGTAGTCTGAAAGCCAGTGAGCAGGAAAAATACTTCCAGATCAGACAGTACCACCTTGACTTCTCCAAGTCCTGTGCAAAGCTTGTGTTGTCTTCAGCAGTGGGTTTCTACCAAACAAGTTCTTGTGGGCACCTGAGAGCAGTTTCAATAGCCATCATTGCTTTATGGTCCCCCCCCCTCCCCAACCCACAATTCGAAGGGGGGAAGACATACCACACTGGACCTTTGATTTGACCACTTAGGATTTCAGATATTATGACCAAAAGCAACTTGGGAGGAAAGGATTTTTTTTTTAAATCTTAAGCCTGTGGTCCATCACCCTAGGGAGTAAGGGCGGGACAGGAGGTGGGAACTGATGCAGAGGCCATGAGGAGTGCTTGCTGCCTAGATCCTCCTGGCTTGCTCAGTTCCTTTCTTACTCACCCCAGAAGCACTTGCCCAGGGAAGGCATCTCCTACAGTGGGCTGGACCCTTCCATACTAATCATCAATCAAGAAAATGATCCACAGGTCAAGCTGGTGGGGATATTTTCTCAACTGAGGGTCCCTCTTCCCTGACTCTAGCTTGTGTCAGACTGACAAAACACTAGCCAGCACAGCATCCTGTGACTCCTGGAGAATATTATTTCTCAGGTTGGATAACTCCTGATCATCCACCCATGATTTAGGTTAGGACAAAACCTTCCTTGGTTGGTTGGCTGTCCATGGTGCCCCTAGCTTTCCAGGCTCTGTTAACTATATATCTCATCATGAGTTGGTCATACCTTGTTGCCTAATTTTGTAATTAATTCCAATCATTGCACTTACAATAGAATGCATGTTTGTGTTTCCCTTGAAATTCACACATTGAGATTCAACGAGATGGGACTAGGAGGTTCAGTTTTTAGGAGGTAAGTGTGTCATGAAGTTGGATCTCCCAGGACTGAAGTTAGTGCTTTAACATGTGTCTTCTGAGATGAAACCTGTCTACGAATTAGATATCTGAACTAAACAGTGGGTCCTTGCCAGACACAGTCTGTTTGCCCTGGTCTTAAACTCTAACCTCTATAATGCTATAAACTAAGTATTTGTTGTTTGACTCACCCAATCAATACTATTTTTCCAATGACAGCCCAATCAGGCTGATTGTGTCTTCCTTGCCTATCATCACCACCAGAGCAGTAAGACACTGGTCACTGAAGTAGCATCTTTTTCCCTGAAGCTTGGTTTATGTAGCTCCTCATCAGTACCTCCCTTATCATCTGTACCTGTCCTATGGCCTTGGAAATGGACGCCCTCTTGAACCTGTACACAATAGGACATTGCCATCAAAAGTGCTTGCCTTGTGTAGCAGATGCACATTAGCACACAGATTCCATGGCCTTTAAACATCTTCATCTTCCCATCTGTTGGGTCTACTTGTGCATCTCTCCCAAGGGCAATCCTAGCTGGATGTTAGAACTACTATTTGGATCAGGACTTGAAGTCCTATATTACATGACAGTGTTCCCAGATCAAGACTCCTTTACTTGACACAATTCTGGTACCTTAAGGACCAGTCCCACATACAACTTGTCATTTTCCATCATGACAACTTACTTTGCTTTGTGAAGCATCCTGGAATATAGCTTCATTCTTTTTCATTTTTCTGGTTCAACTCTTTAGCAATCTGTGGTGTTGTGACTTGAATATGTTGACCCCAGATGACTGTAAGTTGCTCTCTCTTGACCAGTGGGTTGGTGTAGAATATCAGAAGGATTGTATGTTGCCACGAGAGACAAAGAGGCTTCTTCATCAGCTTCAAGCAGGGGAATGATCTAGAGTAACAGGCAGCAGTGAGGTACTCCTGTAGACCATAAGTTTAGGTGGATCTGGAGTAAAGGAAGAAACAGAATATGCATAGTCATGGTAGTCCTGCTCAGAATCTAGACTCTTCCCTTGTACCAAGAGGATTCATTGATGACTTTAGTTGGGGTGGAAAAATGATGGAGTTTTTGTTTCCCTGAACTGCCTGCTACAAGGAGATGTGATTATCATGGGGTAGGCGAGAGGAGAGTCTGGGTGGGCACTCTGAAAGCTGCTCTTGGGGTTTGAACTGGGGTGGTGAGAGTGAAGACAGAAGAAAGGGGTGGATGGGGGGTGAACACCAGGGAGGAGAACGACATCCAAATCAATGATGACACTGAGTACCATCACCAAGAAGAGCAGCAGATTTAGGGAGAGAGAAGAGGTCAGTAAGGCGAGCAACAGTTGTCCAGTACAAAAGGCAGATAGATGCAGAAAATTCAAACAGGTAAGAATAACTATTTATTCATCTTTTAAGTGAGCCAGTTGGCTTTCATTGCCCTCTTTCAGCTTGGAAATCCTCTGGCAGGAGGTGGAGGGTTGAGGGTCAACATCTAAGACTTGAATTTTTGAAAGGACTCTGCAAAAATAAGTAATTTTGTTTTGAAGTCAGTGGGATTAATCCAGCATCAACTTGCCTCTGTGGCTACAGAAATGAAAGGAGGGACATAAAACATAGGGAGGGCCTGATGATGCTATGCACATAAATCCCCAGGGAAGAAAATGGACCTAGTGATGCAGTTGGGAAGGGCATGCTCAAAGGGTCACAAAACAAACGTCTCTTCTGAAATACCTGGACACCATTTGACCAGGTTTACTGGAGTACAAAGAGAGAAAAAAGGAAACAGCTGCATCACATCCTCTGGTGATATACAGAGATGCAGACATGTGGTATTGAAAAAGATGGGTGAAGAGCCCCCAGGGCATAGGAAAGAGTGGGGTGCTGGGTGCAGGGGACAGTTGCTGAGGTACTAAGTACCCGGTACACACTGTTCAGAGAGGCACTGTCTTTTGTTGTCATTGTTCTGTGGTGTTGACTGCAGGTGCACACCCCATTTCTGGGCTTCAGAGCTGGGGAGTATCAAAGGTGGTGACAGAGCTGGGGATGCGTGTGCCTGTATACAATTCTCTGCCTATGGGAGAAATTATTGCCACTTAGGCTGTTTTGGCCAAAGAAGAAGATGAGCCCTTTTGATTAGGAACCCTTGCTTATTCTCCCCGACTCAAAATCTCAAAGGGGTGGCTCCAACAGTGTCGGGTGTGTTTACCTCCCACAGTCTCCAGAGGGAACTGGATACCATGAGTGAGGACTCTGGGCAATGGATTCCAGGTAATTTAGGACAGTGGTATTCAGGCTTCATTGTGTATCTTACTTGATCCATGGGGAAATGACTGGGCATGTCAATTATTCTAAAGTCTCAGTTTGAAGATTGTTTCATTGCTGCAGGTGTCTTGGACAAATCAATGGGGCTTTAATGTTTGTAGACAGGAACAAATGTAATTTGAAGGGGATTTTCATGGGAAGCTATGGGTTGGGGTAGGTGCCATCATTCTGTGAGGTTTTATGGGTTGGCATCCATGCATGAGTGGCAGGGACGAATGGGCTGGGGTGGGGTCCATGCATGAGTGGCAGGGGTGGGCTAGGCTGGGGTGTCAGTGTGATTTCTCCACGTACCACTGAAAGGCAGGCGCACATTTGTGCCTGTGTTTTTGCTGTTAACACAGTGTTTGCCAATCAACACCCTAAGTTGAACACAAAATTCCCAGAGGCTGCCCTGAAAAATTCAGATGATCACCCCTATACGATCTTCCTTGTCACCACCATCCTTGGGCTCCTGAGTAAACCCAGTTTTCTCTTGGAAGTGTTGTGGCTGCTGTGTGCTACTGTTCCCAGAGAGAAAAGCTGTTCTTACCTTCCAGGCTCCAGTTCATGCCTCTTCACGCCTCTTATTCTCACGATGTCCCTGACCCACGGCTTGTTTTGTTGTGGTTGTTGTGTGGTTGTTGTTATTTGCTTTGTTTTGACAATAGCGGTGTCACGTCATCATCACTGCCACTTTCAGATGATGCATTCCCCTCCCCCCAAACTTCCGAGCCTCCGGAAGGGAATACCATGATTGTCCTTCCTGTCTTTCATCCTCTCCATAGTTTCGGATGTGCGAGCCCAGGAGATTGGTACCTGCAGCGATTCATTCATCCCTCATCCTCCTTCCTCCCACCACCTGGATCCCCAAGTCAGATCTCAGGGTTGTAACAAGTTCCCTGGAGGAGTGGTCCCTTGCCTCTGAGGTGGCTCAGAACATTCCTACATGTGGCAGGCACATGGCTACATGGTCTGCCTTTGCGTGGGATTGAATGTTGATTGACAAGGCACCAGTGGCAACTAATTTTATATTCCCAGAGCTCGGCTCCGCTCTGCTCCTCACAGGTGGCAGAGGCTGGATCGGAGGCTTGGAGAAACTGGGAGTGTCTGGGCGAGTTTTCATATTTCCTGCTGCTCTGATGTATGTGAGAGTCTGGGAGGGAAGGACTGTGGGTGGTACAGCCTCTGGGGTGTAAGCGACACTCTGAGAGCATTCCCTTCCTCCTGTGTGGGGGCTCCCCGATGTGACAGGAACAGAGGGCTGCGTAGAAAATGCCGACGCTTTCAAGTCTATCTGATGCGTTTGGGGACTTGAGCAAGGGGGCACTTTTCCAAACTGGTAGAAAGACCCCCAACATGGAAGTATGGAAAAACCCTGGAAAAGTCTGAGGGCATATTAAAATAAACAGGCCCAACAAAAATTTTCACATAGCCACACAGGCATAATCCTTGTGCCTGGAAATCCCAGAGACTCTGCGAACAATGGATAGACTCAAAAGAGAGACTTGGAGGAGTATGCCGAGGGAGGCAAAGGATTCTTGTATAGTTCTATGTATTATAAATCCCTCCATATATATCACTGTCAAGCAGACTTAAGGTATATTAGAAGTCATTTTATTTTGTCTCACTGTATAGCTTGCCTGTTCTGGAATTCTACGTATAGATGGGGCTCGCCTTGGACGCACAAAGATCTGCCTGTTTGCCTCTTGAGTGCTGTGACTGTGGCACTGTGCCTGGCTCGAGATGCCAGTTATCTTATATTCTACCAGAAAAGGGCCTTTATCTAGTTCTCTTTGACTCAGAAACCCTAAGTGGCAAGCCGAGTATATCTTTGGATTCTCTGTTGTGGGCTAGCAGATGCCACTGTTCCACCGCACCCTGTCGTAGCTACGTGTGACTTTGTCCTTCTCTGTTGTCTTCTATGCTCTTACATGGATGTGCAAATCCATGTAAGAGATCATGTATGCATTTCCAACAACTCTATTATGCAGAACCTAAAGCATTTTGGGGGTGTCCTACGTTACTTTTCTCCCAGTCACTATGGGCCCCATGCCCTATGGTTACTGTCCAGGCTGTACTATGGTACCTGATCAGTGTGTGTATCTTGGGAAACACTTTCTGTAGTCTCTTGTGTCTTCTTTCCCACAGAAAACCTGTCTGTCCCGGTCTCCTTTCCTTAGGCCCTTGCTGATAGCTACATGGTTAGCCCAGTACCGAACGGTGACCAGCTCATAACAGCTTAGGCTATTCTTCCCAGGAAAAAAAATTAGGGTTAATTGTGACAGTATTGAAGCTCTTTAATTGTAAAAGTTATAGTTGACCTGAGGGTGCTACCACAGTCTCTGAATCAGGTTGTATCCACAGAGACCTATTCTCAGGCTGGTGGAAAGCCTGGCAGAAGGGTCTTGAGTTGGTCCTGCAAACACCAAGCCCTTCACCCATGAGCACATTCCATACTCTGTGATTTGATCAGAACACGTTTGCTTATGAACCTTAAACATCCCTAAGAGGCTTCCGAACAGAACTCCCATCCAGCTGGCTTTGGTTGACACAGGAAGTATTTTCTCAGTCTGGACCATAGCCAACTCCCTTTCATCAGAGACCCCTGGATCCATTCTAATAGAAGCGGGGAAGAGTAAAGAAGTACTCAGAGGTGTCTGTCAAAGGGACCTTGTTGGCCATGAGCACTATGGGTGTGTGTGTGGGGAGGATGGAGGACGACACATGCTTGTCATCCTATGGGCAACACAGAGAACAAGAGAAGGTCACTAGTTGAGGGAGGAATAAAGGGCAGAGTCGGGGTTCTCTCTGTGGCAGTGTTGAGAATGGAAGGGTGTGGCCCTCTGTCACTCGGGAGGATCCATCAAGGGTGAGAAGTATTCTTGTAGAAAATGAAGATAATGGACCTTGGAGCAGAAGGATGGAAGAGCTCCTGTGTAAGTTCGCGTGCATCAGGGTTTAGTGTGCATGGGTTCTCTGCTGTAGGGAAAGAGCAGCTGTGCTAGGCTGAGGAGCCACAGCATCTCGGCTCCTAGGTGACCAAAACCTGGTGTGAGAGGGCTGCCTTCTTAGTACAAAATTACCATATGGAGTTTGAAGGATGCTC
>JAQHUG010000194.1:2155689-2203335 GCA_028555095.1 Dicrostonyx torquatus | reverse complement strand
AGCAGAGACCAGAGAAAATGTCCTCAAGTGCATGACCAGTGATCTAACTTCTTCCAGTAGATTCCACCTGGTAAAGGTTCCATGCCTGTCCAAGTAGTTAGTGCCAAGGGCTGGGCACTAACCATTTAATACATGGCTTTAGAGGACACTCGAGATCCAAGCTGTAACAGTATCCAGTGGGGACTAGAGACCTGGGATGCTCTATAAATTGTCCAGCAGAGATTTATGGTTTACTTAGTGCCACACAGTCAGCCCGCAGAATCTGTGTGCTGAACTGGAACGCGCTGTTTCTCAGTCACTATTATCCTGGTCACAGTGAGCTTACCGCTCAGGGAGTCACAGAGGAGGAAAAGCATCTCTGGATTTCTCTGAGCTCACTGAGTGGCCAGTGGCCGCTCCACGACCGTCTGTGGCAGGCTGTTTTCTTCTAAGCTTTGGGAGCAGCTCCATGGCCTCCTGTTTCCATGACATGAAAAGTACAGTCACCCTTATAAAGATGATGGCTGGTGGCTGTGATGAATGCAAGAGCTGTGTTCACGCTGGATAGCCACCTAGTTTTTGGACCATAAAGCAGGGAAGGACTCTCCAGTTTAAGAGTGACATGTGGTTATGTCCCATACAGGCAATGTCAGTGCATCAAGTCAGGTTTCAGGACTCTGGTTCTTCCAAAGAACTTCAAGCTCTTGTGTACTTAAGACATCACCCACCACTTCGCTTTCTCCGACAAAGACCTCTCAGACTTCCTCTTCCCAGGCCATAGTCTCCCTGGTTGCAGTCCCAACCGTTCTGTGTGCATTGTATATAACTTCAGTATGGAATGATTTAATTTTAGCTAATGTTAAGAAAGTATGAATTCTGTCGACCACACATGAACCCTTATTTTTTTCCTTCCTTACTCGGGGTTTTGTTTTTTCCCAGCATGATATGTGAGGAATACTTTTGCACTTAGCTGAATTGGCTATGCCATCCCATTGCACAGCCTGGGAAGCAATTCTAGACTTTAGAAGGGAACAAAACACCAACCTGGAATGATTGTAATACTTATTGCTAACCTTTGCTTAAAGATAGAAATTTGTGTTTTATGTGATGATGTGGATGAGTTATTAATAATAATAATTACATTTATTAGCCCATTTTACTGATAGAGGAACTCATCCTGTCCTCTGGTAGATGGCGCGAGGTAGTCCAGGCCTTTAGTCCTTAGCCTAGTGCTGGCTCTTCTGTAATTCCTTTAGAGGCTGGGTTGGGACAATCTGAGGAGTGACACAAGTGGCCAAGTACACTTATGCGGGGTTGAGGGTGGGGGTGATGCCGATAATTCAGACTTGTCAGGGCTGTTTATCCAGGGTCACATTTCTGAGGGGTAGTCTGGAGGCTGTGCCCTGTCAGAAGAGGTGTGGATTCTTATTTATTGATTGACTATAACATTTAATATGTATTCTTTTTTATTTAAAGTTTTCATACAATATATTTTTTATATTCTTTCCCTTTCCAGTTCCTCCCAACCTTCTTACCCACCCAACTTCATGTTCACTTTTTTCCCCCCCCCCAAAACCAACAAACTCAACACAGGAAAACCAACAAAACCAAAAATTAAAACAGAAACAAACTAAAAAAAAAGGTCAATGTGACCAAAAAGTATGAAAATCAAACTTTTAAAAATAAAAATATGAAAAAGAAAACATAGAGTCTGTTTTGTGTTGGCCAACATCTCCTGAGTATGGGGCCTGCCCTGGAGTATGGTTGATGCAGCGTGGGTTCCTATTTGAATGCATATTCCCAGGCTGTCCTCAGAACAGCTGAGTCAGAACCCTAGTGGGATAGCCTGGGGACCTTCGTTCTCTGCGTGCCCCATCATACTTGTGCCCATGGATGTGGGGGGCCAACTGGTCATGCAATCCCCACATCAGCAGCAATTTGCTAGATAGGCCTTCACACGACAAGGGTTCTGGTTCATCTTTTATGAGACCTCTCTCTTTTTGTGTTACTTTTCATTTTTCTAGATATTTCAAATGACATTTAAAAGCAATGACAACAACAAAAAGAACGGTACCATTGCAAGACTTCAGTCTCCTTGTTCTTGGAATTTGGCCTGGGTTCTACATACGCACGTGAGACTTGTTTCCGTAGACATGCAAATCGTTTCATTTGACGAGCCCTGTACAATCGCAATGGACAAAAGGCACGTACGAAGGGGAGCCACGTGGCAGCAAACTCCCTTGTGATGCACGCCTCTGGGTAGAAGCAAGAACAGGTTTGTGAAGAAGCTTTCTGTTGGCCTAGTTTCCTTTTGAATGAAGTTTGATGACCATTCCTGCCACAGATCCTACGGTTTCCCCACACAGAAAGCCTTTCAAATAGCACTGCTCCTGTGTGTGTGTGTGTGTGTGTGTGTGTGTGTGTGTGTACCATGTGGAGGTTAGAGGACAGCAGCTGAGAGCCTTTTCTCTTTTTGATCATGTGGGTCCCAGGATGAAATTCAGATCATTGTTTCTGTGGCTAAGTGCCTTTTCCTACTGAGCCATCTCACCACCTGGCCCATTCTCAATGCAAACCCTGAGATGGGTCCTGCCAAGAGCTGGAGACAGTGTTGTGACTAGTAGTAGCCTGGGGACCAGGTGTGGGTTCCCCTGGCTTCCCCTGGGTCTTCTTACTTTCTTCATTTTCAGTGAGTACCTTTATCTCCAGGTGTATGAGCAGCAGCTCTACATGACATCTGTCCAGGTGTGTATTTTGTCATATGTAAAAAGGACACTCTATCAAAGCATCCTCAGTACGACTGTGGGACTATTTCTTTTTGAGCTGTCCTTACGATAGGCTGATAAACAGCCATTCCCTTGGATCACGAAGTTTGAATTTCTGCCAGGAAGGTATAGTCAAGCCTGGCCTGGTGCCTTGCTGAAGCCCGGTTTCTCTTTTAGAGACAAAATTCAAATGGGATTAATATTGCAGTCCCAAAACTTTGGGTTCTTATGCCTAAAAGTAGACACAAGAATCTGAATTTAATTTTATGGCTCATATGGTCTGCTGGTCACACTGAATCCCAGAAAGATAAAAAGGATTTTTCTAAAGTCTTATGGCTAATTGGCATCAGAGCTGGAGAATTAAGTGTCCAGGCTCCTGGTCTAGTACTCATCCCAGGGCAGCCCTGGAAAGGGCCCACCTCTTCTGCATCAAGTCTTCTTAGCACACTTATGAACATGGTAAGGGGTGGAAGAATTCGCATCTCTGTTCTCAGGCCTCAGAGGTTCAGGTGAGCTGGTGTCCCTCAGGGAGACACACACCTGGAGTCTTCACCTTTTTTTTTTTTCAGAAACATTTTTACTAGCAAGACTTGGCCATTCCATAAACCACACTAGCCTACTATCTTTGAAATTTTTAGATGTGCTAAAAATTAAGACACAGAAGCGTTTATTTCTCAGCTACTCCCCTTTACTATATCGTATTCCAGCTGGAAGATGCCAACAGTGCTGCTACAGCTGCCCAGATGTCCACTGGCTCAGTGCTTTTCACTCCTCTTTAACATCTGTCTGTCTGGCATGCCAGTCAACCCAGTTGCAGAGAAGAATGGGATCACTGCTATGATGATATTTCAGATATTAAAAGTTCCGTGCAAACTCCTCAGCTCTGACGTGGATGTTATAGATGTCAAGAATACAATAGCCATGGAAAGAAAAATGGGGGAGGGGACGAGAATAAGAGGGAGGAAGAGCCGCAGCCGGCCACCTTGAGGCCTACATTGTTGATGAACTCATAGGTGTCTCTCACTGTGCACTCTGCCCAGTTACTTCTCCGTTCCCGCCAGCCACAATTCAAAGCATAATATCTCTCTAGGATATTTTACTTTCTCCTTCCCTGTTCCACGGTGGAAAGCTCCAGAAAGGTGCAGTGATTGCATGATGACATAAACTTTTCCAAAGGTTTAGAGAGCCAAAGTCAGCTGGGCGAGAAAACAAATAAAGAAAATACTAAAATAACATTGGGGGCAGAGGCCTACATGAAACCTGCCAAAAAGATACAAAGTTTGATTAGAATAATTGTTTTAATTGAATTATCATTTTAAATCAATTAAAGCGAAGGATTTCAGTGGAAGGATGCCAAATCCTACGCATGGGATCCATTTGTTGGGCAGTGTGTTGGGGCCTAAATGACATGCATGACTGCTGAGTGCGATCATGCCCTCCTCTATAAACACACGCAAACCTCTCACAATTGATCTTCACACCCGAGGCTGCAGAGCTCAGCAAGGTTGAGCCCGGTAATGGGATAACACAGGGTGATTATGTGGTTTAGTAACTGTCCATATATTAAGGACCATGTTTGAAGACTGCCAATAAAAGACCTGAGTGTCCTGGTCTTCCCCAGAGGAATGAATGAATTATTTTAAGAGTTTGGGAAAAAAACAAGCCAGGACAGAGAAGATTAGTGCCTTCCATTTCACCCCTTCCCTAACCCGTTACCTCTGTAGTCCCTTCCAGGGCACTGGAAGTGTTTCACGCAATCTCTGGGCCTCAACGGTAATGTACTTCGAAAGGAGACTGATTACACCAACTGAAATCCATCCTGGCCAAAGGCTGCAGCTGGTTCCATTTACATTTTGTATTTTTGGAGCTTGTGCCTGTTCCAGGGAAGGATGGGATAATTGATTTAAATCAAATTATGAAACATGATACTCTGAATTCCTAAAAACATGTTTCCTGGCTCTGCCTTCAGTAATGGAGCCTCACAGGTACCGTGGAATGGGGCTGGCTGTGGGGCTGTGCCTCTCCTGGACCATGTGCACATTCATGTGTGTGTGCATACATATGCGCATGTGCATGCTCAGATTCTTCCCTTAGTACGTGGTATGCATTTGCCTGAAAGCATTAAGCCAGGGTGATCTCCTTTGGTCATAGCTGGGGGAGGAGCCACCATTCCTCACGCCAGGAACAGCCATTGAGTGGAGTAGCAAGCATCTTGAGTTTCATCTCTGCTCACGGAGCTAAAATTAAAAATTGTACATTGCCTAAATGACAAAGGAAATAGATGAGGGCTCAGCAAAAAGATGCTAATAACTTTAAGACTTCGCTGCCTCACACATTCATTTCCATTTGGAAAGACAATTTGCCTCCTAGATTTTAAAAGCTATTTTAGAACGGCTTCAAAATCAAGATCCTTAATGTTGCTTTGCTCCCATCTGTAGCCTAAATTATTTGTAATTAAGTTAAATAGCTTCATATAAATAGTAGACCTATGCAGCCTGGGAATGATTGTTTCCCACACATCCACGCCTTGTGAATTGTCAGTAGCAACTGAGTCTTTGTGAAGCCGAGCTTGCTCTCTGGTGCAGAATGCACACGTGGAGTTTGAGAAAATGATTCTCTTCCCAGGTATCGCAGCTGATAAGCCCAGCCAAACACCTAGCTGTCTTCATGCTGTCCCTCTGCAACTGATGGCCTCTACAAGTGTGGGTCAGATTCTTAACCTCTTGCTGCCTCAGTTTCTTATTGGTGAAATGGAAAATCACCACACGAAGCACATAAAGGAGTCAGGATGATCCCTGGCATGCAGGAAGGCAATTAGCTCTATTTTCAATTAGTGTCGAAGAACAAGCAACACTCCTCCCGATGGTCTATAGTTGTTTGGAGTGTTTCCAGTCCTTTGTGTGGATGACTTGTTGAGCCTTGCCAGACTCACTGAGTAAATACTCTAGAAGCTTCTCTTCTCTTCTCTTAGAACAGCCCAGCCCAGCCCAGAGGCAACTTGGGAAGGCAGGATGTTCTGATGTTCTTATAACCTTGCACATCCAAGGAGGTTAACCTCTCTGCTCAGTCAAAACATTGAAAGAATGGGTCATTTTGAAACCCTAACTTGACTATCCTTTTATTGATGAATGAGAAACTTAAAAACAAAGGGGGCCAGGAGTCAATTTTGAAAACCACTCTTGGGGTGAAAGAATGCATGCGGAGTTCATGATCTCTTCTGTCTTCTGCTCTCTGTCCAGCAAGAATCCTAGGTGTGGCTCTGTGAAGGGTTTCCTTTTTAGGTGAGTCAGCCAGGATTGTGATGACAGTGTTTCGGGAGAGCCTGAATACTATGCTCTGTCTTGAGGCACCCCCTCCTCCCACTTCAGGCCTTGAGGCCACTAAGCCAGTCAAGGAGAAGTTTCGAGACATAGAACAGGCAAGGGTGCACCCACCTTTACCTTTGATGGCATGCATCCAACAAGATGGTCAGAAAACCCAACTATGCCAAGTTCTCTTGAAGACCAAAATGGTCATTAAAGTTAGTCTTTAGAATTGCTATTGTGAGTCACTTTGTTTTGATAGTTACACATACTTAAAGTGACATACCCAGAGACAGCAGTTTTCCTCCAGTTCTCATCACTACCTACCTACATCTCCCATAGGAACCCCTCTTGTGACACTCAAAACTCTTCTCCAATGTTCATCTCCGTGTTGATATAATAATTTGCCTTAACTACTACATTCTAAAAACCCCATTTTAGAAGGCATCTGTTCTTTCTCTTTCAGATCACCACCATCTTACCTCCTTCCAGCTTCTCAGTATAGACACACCAAGCTTTTCAGTTAAGCATTATAGTCAGAGTTTTCCCGATGACCGAGGCATACACATTACCAGTAGACCATCAGTCACGCACTATGATTTTTTTCCTAAGTGTTCTTTTGTTCTTGTGCATGGGTTTCTATGGACTTGTCCAGTTGCTCTAGGTTTTGCTGAATAGCAAGCAGTTTCTCAAAGTGACAGTGATTTAGGTTTTTCTCATGTCCCATGTCTACTCAAGGTTGATAATCGGGAATAAGGAAGGGACTACCGATTGCGGCACTAACTAATAGAACAGCCATATTTTGGAGATGAGCTGGTCTTCATGCACCAGGGCAGGCGATGAACCAGCACTGAGATGTCTTGACCTAGAAGTGATAGGAACACATTGTTTTGGTTTATAATTCCTTGGCTATAACTGGTGATATGCCTCTATCACCCATAGGGTACTGTTTGAATACTCGTACTATATGTTGAATATTTTTCTTAATTTTCCCTATTTGATCAGTCAGATATAGTTCCCAGTTCTGTCCTCTCCAAATATTATTTAAGTAATTCCACTTGCAAATGAGCAGAAAAGCTTAGGAGCCTCCTCCTGCACAGCCATTACTCAGCTGCTGCAAAGGCGTTTCCCTTCATTTTGGGTTGGGTCCTATGGTTCTCAGCTCTCCTCAAACACTCATTTGTGGCTAGTTTCATCACATGACTCACTCAATCGGCTTCTAAGGCAGGGTTCAGGGAGCTGTGACAACCAAGGACATCACGTCTGTTCTGCATTGCTGCCTTCTCTCAGTTTCCATTTCATTTTCAGTTTGGCAGGGGAAAGAATTGTGGATTGAAAGTCACTGCTTTTGGAGTCATGAATCCAGGGTGACCATCATATGAGTGCTGCTGGGAAGACCTGTGGCACTCTAATGGTGACACCTTTGCATATGACTGGGCTTTCCCTGGGATCATCTGAGAATTTTCACTTTAGGGGCTGTGGGAGATGGCTCATTGGTAGAATAATTGCAGGCATTAGGACCTGATTGTAGCTCTCTAACACCCATTTAAAAGCCACACACAGTGGCAGGCACATCTATAATCCCAGTGGTACTGAGGCAAAAAAGAGATGGATCCCTGGAAACCACTGGCCAGCCAGCCTAGCTGCATTTATGAGCTCCAGGTTCAAGAAGCAATCCGATCTCAAAAAATAAGGTAGAAAGCATCCAAAGAGAATACTTGATGTCAACATCTGGTTTCCATATGTATGTAGACACACATGCACTCATGGACACCTTTACGTACATACATACACACACACACACACAGGTGCACACATACAGGGAATTGTCACTAGTCTCCTTGTGAAATTTCACCATGATGTGTGTACTTTGAACCTTTAGTACATACACTGCCGAAGTGAGCACACAGATCACATTGTTTAAATCACGTTTGCCTATTATCTTGCTTGCCTGGAGTGCTAAAGATGGGAGACCAATCATCAGTAGACTCATAATTTTACTTCATAAAAATTATTATATCATTTGCCTGTTAACTTTCATCCTACCATTTCAAAATGTACTTGCTAAGGAGCCATTGCAAATTAAATATTGGGGTCATCAGATTGTTTCTTTGGACCTCCTTTTTTTTGCCCATTTCCCACTTCTGACTTTTGTTATTTTCTTATATTATTTTATTATCCTCTAAAACTATTGTTTGTTTTTATAAAATATTTGGATTTTATAATATAAACATTTTTATTAGTGCTTATTCCTTGTATAATTGCTTGGTTTGCTCTTTTTCTCTCTTGGTCTCTCTCAGTTTTTGAGGCAAGGTCTCATTCTGTATCTCAGACTGCCCTAAAACTCACTATGTAGCTCAGACTGACCTCAAATATGTGGCAATTCTCCCTTTTCAGTCTCCTGAGTTCTGGGACTGCAGGTGTGAGCCACTTGGCTGCAAGTGACAGCTTCACTAAAGCCTTCATTCATTCATATCCTGTAACCCTCCACTTTCACCTTATTTCCCACTCCCAATCGTTAACTTCCTTTTCCTGATAGTTCTATATTTCCCAACAGCCAGGAGGAGCAAGCCAGTAAGCAGCGCTTCTCCACGGCTGCTGCATCAGCTCCTACGCCCAGGTTCCTGACCTGTTTGAGTCTCTATCCTGACTTCCTAGGATGATGAACTGTGATGTGGAAGTGTAAGCCAAATAAACCCTTTTATCCCCAGGTTGCTTTGGTCATCATGTTCATCACAGCAATCGTAATCTTATCTAGGATGTGTGTGTGTATTTCCTTATATGCCTTATCTATATATCTATGTATACTCATATGTTTCATATCTGCATATATCATACGTTCTAGATCTCACAAATGAGAGAAAACATGCAATTTTTGTCTTTCAGGAGCTGGCTTATTTTTCTTAATACAATGACTTTCAATTCCTGCCATCTTCCATTGAAGCCATAAAAATTTCCTCCTGCCTCTATGATATCTGAGCATTCCTAGAAGACAACATCTTGAGCTCCAGTTTAGCACATTTTCTAGACCACATATTCCATCCTGTTTAGATGGTGTGTGTATTCTCATGGGCAGATTAAATTTAATGGCTGTCTTTTATGTTCAGAAAATCCAAGTCATTCTTTGGGAAGTTGAAACTAGGCTCAACTCATAACTTATAGTAGATACTGGCAAATCTTTCCTGAGCAATCAGATAATAAATACCTTGGTCATTGTGAATCCACTCAATCCTGCTGACCAAGCTGGCATATAGTCACTGTACACGGTAGCAAGTTTTGTGAGGACATTTCATACAAGTATACAAGGTCTACTCCTATGTGCGAATAGAATAATTCAAAAAAAAGTATTTAGTTTGACTTGGTTAGAAATAGCAATGGATGGGCTCGAGAGATAGCTTGCTGGTTTGTGCTAGCTGCAAAATCATGAGGACCAGAGTTCAGATACCAGCATCTCTTGACAAGCCAGGCATCCTACAAACCCCTGTAACTCCAGCTCTGCAGGAGCAGATGGCCCCTTCTGGCCTTCTCATGTAGAAGTGTGTGCACATGCAGGTACACACACACACACACACACACACACACACACACACATCTTTTTAAAGGGAAGAATGATAATGAAACATCAATAAGATGAAGAGAAAAATCTAGTTCCAAAGATATTTGAATTAGAAGAATCCATTTATTTACTTTTTGTAATATCTAGAACTTGGAAACAACCTAGATGCCCCTCAACTGAAGAATGGCTAGAGAAAATGTGGTACATTTACACATTAGAGTACTACTCAGTGGTGAAAAACAATGATGTCTTGAAATCTGCATGCAAATGGATGGAATTAGAAAAAAAACCATCCCGAGTGAGGTAACCCAGATCCAGAAAGGTGAACATGGTGTGTCCTCACTCATAAGTGGATACTAACTATAAAGCACCTGCGAGGTTTCATTTTTGTAATTTTCTCTCTCTAGCTCCTCCCTCCCGCTTCCAGGTCCTAAATTTTTGCTTTTCCTCCTTGTTGCAGGTGAGTCTGGTTTTACATCGAGGTCTCTTTTGCCCCATTGGAATATTCTTTTTCAGAAAAGGATATGTTTTTGGTCACTTTGTTGTTCAGCCTGGGTTTTTCTGTGACACTAGTGGGAGTGTGGAGGTTTGTCCCTCTTCTCCCATGCACCCTGTCTCTGGGGACTGCCTGGCTTCCGCTTCATCTTGTGTGGATGGATCAGAAGATCCCGTCACACCTAGACCACCAAACTGTCTTTCTTCATCCTTTGCAATCACACTTCCCTATTAATTAACCACAATGAAACTAGGATCTGTGGAATTCTCTTTTACCCTTTAAAATTTTATTCTTTATTTGTATTTAAAACATAGTTGACTGCCATTGTAACTCTTCCCCTGGGAGTCCCATGCCTTTTGTATTTCAGCGCGTGATTTCCATATAAAAAGGTTCAACGGTATTTTTTTTATAAACTTTCTGAAATGTTTTTTATTGTAATATAATACACTTGTAATTAAATACTGACTTAGGGAGTGATTTTCTTTTGTCTTATTTCATCATTCAGGCAGGAAAACAGCCACAGCCGTCATTCTGTGGGGCCGTGTGGTGTTAATGTAAGGTTTTGATTAGAAACTTTTCATCCCCCATTCTCCACCCGTTCTATCAGCTCTCAGATTTTTTTTTTTTTTTTTTGCTAGCTCCATAAGGGCTTCCCAGGAGGAATCCCTGCCATGCTTTAATGGCGCAGGGACAGACAGGATAATTCTACATATCTCCGGGATTCCTTACATCCGGGCATTGTACTCTGTATGCCTCTGAGCCCAGGTAAAAAACGTTGGCTCCGGTGGCTGATTTGAAACCTGAGCCTCCCACACATCTGCTGAGGACACTGACTGCAGCAGGGAAAGTGACTCTCTCTTCAAGTTTTATTTGGGCCATAAAAATTCATGCTGTGTCCCGCCTCTTTCAGATCCGTGCCATTAAATGAGGCTAGGTCCAGAGTACACTCCGGAGGAAGCCAGAAAGGACATTAAAATGCTTAGTCTATGACACACTTCCTTATTTTTGTCATTTTGACATTTATGTGTTGTTTCATTAGGGATTTTTAAGAGAAGACCCCTTTTCGGCAAGAAGTTTTCCCCAGACCGCCATAAGAACCAACAGTTTATAATCTAACAGCTGTCTGGGTTGCATTTCAGCTGAACCGGACCACCTGCTGGCTGTTAACCTCTGGAAGGTTATTATGAGACAATTGTTGTTGTTGTTTGTTTAAAAAGTTTCAGAGTTTAAGGAAAATATTAGCAATGAGTGACTTAACCTGTCGTGTTTACTGTTTCCCCTCAGCTTGCAGATGGTGTTCCAGTGGCCAGAGGGAGGACTCCAATGAAGCCAACACTATTTTACACTTGTTTTGGAGACAAACCATAAAAACAGGCTTGGCAGCAAGGAACTCTGCCCCGGGAGGAGGGGAAGGCAGCATTGCAAAAGCCCTTAAAAAGGAAATAATCGTTTGCGGGGATGGGATGGAACCACGCATCGCCACACAACTCGTGGATTCCACACGTGGTCCATATTAAGCTGAGGTCTGGCAGAGCCGTGCACCTTCCGGCATGTATGATTTAGCCGTGGCATCTGCTTTCTTCCATTCCTTGCTCATCCCTCTAGCCAATGGAAAAGATAGCTGTGAGTTCTCTCCACAGCCACCAGGGGATGGCTTTCTAAGTCCTATAAAACCCAGTCCTTGTACATCTTTGTGTATGGACCTATTTATTACAAGGTGATCTGCCTCTCTCAGGACTCCAGTCTGAATAGCATTTGCAGAATGGCTTTTGTGGTACAATTAGGGACCACCAAGGAGAGAGAGCAACCAGCTGAACAAGATATTCTGTGACGGTCAGAATACCTCATTTCTCTCTTTTATTTTCAGTGTCTAGAATTGTGACCAGTTCATGGTGGGCACCCTCTAAATATTAAGTAAATGAATACCAGCACTGTCATTGATGTGGGGAGTCCTTCTGTATATGTGTTGCTTTTATTGGATAATGAATAAAGCTGTTTTGGCCAGTGGTTTAGCAAAGTAAAGTCAGATGGGAAATTAAAGCAGAGATACATAGAGAGAGTTGGTGGAGTCAAGAAGATGCCATGTAGCTGCCTAAGGAGACAGCTGCCATGGAACCTTATCGGTAGGCCACAGACTCGTGGTGAAACACAGATTAACAGAAATATGTTAATTTAAGATGCAAAAGTTAGCTAATAAGCAGCCTGAGCTAATAAGCCAAACAGTGTTGTAATTAATATAGTTTCTGCATGATTATTCAGGTCTGAGCAGTCGGGAAACTCACAAGCAGTCTCCAGCTACAAACCATTTCCTCTTGCTCCACCTCCTAATGCTCCTCCTCCTGCTGCTCCTTCTGCTGCTCCTCCTCCTGCTGCTCCTCCACCTGCTCTTCTTGCTGCTCCTCCTCTCCTGCTCCTCCTCTCCTGCTCCTCCTCCTGCTACTCCTCCTGCTGCTCCTCCTCCTGCTGCTGCTCCTATTCCTGCTGCTGGTCCTCCTCTTACTCCTCCTCCTCCTGCTGCTCCTCCTCCTGCTGCTGCTCCTCCTCCTCCCTTCCTTTTGTGTCTACTTACTTCTTGTTTATCACTCAGAGAACAGTGGTTGGGAAATGTGGCTAACTCACATAATTCACATCAGAAAATGCAAAATTCTTTTTGGTCATGAATTATAGAACAGTTAGGGTTGAAGATCTGGGCAAAAGCGTGCAGCAGCTGATCTACAAAGCTGAGCAGAAGGAAAGAGGGAATTCTGCCTTGAGTTTGATACAACAGTGACTCTCACTCTGGGTCATCGGGCAGATTAATTTGCCTCTCTGATTCTTCTTCTGGTATAAAGTGAATAAGGGCAGGTTTCCTACAGGGTTTTCTGATCTGTAAAAGTAAAGACTACTACTGAGAGGAGGTGTGTTTACTACCAATATTAATAGAGTATTGTTGCCCTACTATGAATACAATTGTAGCAATGCAATGGGAATTCTCTTACTTCTTTCTCATACTCATTGGCTGACAAACTTCCTACCACCTACAGCATTTTCTAACAGAAACTGCTCAGGTTTGGGGAGTTTTGTTTCCTCCATCAGTAACTGTGTAACTAAGGATCAGTCATTTAACTTCTGAACTTGACTATTCTTATGTGTAAAGTCAGAGAAATAATTTTGCTGATTATACCTGGTAGAGAGAACTCAAGAAAGACGGGCTTTGCAACTGATGGTCTTGTCATATTTTAAATGATTTTATAAGTTAAGTGGTGCATGGTGTAGGAGGTCCTTCTGTATTTCTGTTGCTTTCCTTGGTTGAATAAAGAGACTGCCTTGGCCTTTTGATAGGGCAGCCCTTAGGTGGGGGGAGTAGACAGAACGGAATTCTGGGATAGAGAAGGCCATGAAATCGCCAGAGTCAGACACGTTGAATCTTTCCCAGTAAGCCATGACTTGTGGTGAAACACAGATTAATAGAAATGAATTAGTTTAAGATGTGAGAGTTAGTCAATAAGAGCCTAGAACTAATGGGCCAGGCAGTAATTAAATGAATACAATTTCTGTGTAATTACTTCAAATGTAAGCTAGCTGGGACCAAAAGCAGCCTGCAGCTGGGAGCTGGGTGCTGGGAACACAACCCAGGCCTCATTACTACAAATTGGCTGCCCAACATGGTAAGCTGACTCCACGTAAAACCTGAGAGAGCTTAAAAAGGAATTCTAGACACAAATACAGAATTTAGCACAGCTAGCGGCATGCCACAGCTCCTTTAAGAGAGATTTTCTGACTCAGCAATAGCAGCAGAAAAAAAGCTGCAGCGGTTTTAAAATGGGGCTTCCTGGGCTGTGCCACCGGCGCAAACTCAGGCTATAAAGCACTTTTGTGGGACTGGATGTTTCTGTGTCCACTCGGGATCAGGAAGAAAGTACTCTGAGACCATGCCTGTGACTCATTTCTTCCTGGGCAGATGGCAGGATCAGGCTTAGGCAGGCGGGAGGGCATGGTGGATTTGCACAGCCATACACAGAGATGTTTCCAAGCTGCACAGTGCTCTGTGTGGCAGATTTGATTGTAACTCAGATGAAAACTGTTTATGTGTTGTAAGCTCATTCTCCGGGTTGGACTGCTGAGCGTAGTCCTGCCTGGTGACCCCAGAGCTAGCAGAAATGGTACATCTACCATTTTGAAATCGAAAGGAGGTGGAGCCAACATCCAGAGCAGCTGCAACTGAGCTGCTTAGCATTTTAATAGCTCTTCAAGACAGTCGAAAATTAAGGACAATGCAATAGGACAGATTCAGACATAAAAGACCTCTAAATGGGTCATACTGTTAGATAGGCTTACGTAGGCTTGGGAGAGAGAAGAAAAAGAATATTAAAAAGTCATAAAATAAAGTTAATGCTTAGACAAAGGGTAAAGTCTTTAAAGAGACAGACTACAGATAGTTATAAATTAAAAGAAATAAAAATAAGCCATGAAAAAATGGAAAATTCACAGAGACTCTGGATTATGTGTATTATTGTGTTTTCTTTAAATTTTTTGACTGTGAAGGTGCTAAATACAGAGATACATTTCATTGTGTGGTCTTCTAAGCTAATCCAACATGTATATTATAAAGCTATCTTGACTTCAGAATTTGGGTCTAAGGATATGATGCTTTGGAAAAGACATTCTTCTTTTGTTTTCATAGAGGATGAGAACCTATGGATTTCTTCTAGACCAATATGGTATGACAGACCACGCCCTCCTGAAAGGTCACCATAAACACCTTCAGAAAATTACTTCACCTAACTGGTGACTGAGATGAACCTAGCACACAGGATACACCATGAAAGACCTGATTAACAGCACCCCCATACAGCAGGAAGAAGTTTGGAAAGAAATAACTACATCCATATTTCCAAATATTATTTATAAATGTTATTTTACACTTAAAGTGGGAGATGATATAGATATAATTAATTTATATTGGTATAAATTTTGCTTTATTGATATAAATTTAAGATCAATTTTGCTATATATATGTATATGTATTTCTGCTCTTGATTAAGGTATTGTGATTGTGTAGTTCTTTTAAAAATGTAATATATAATTAAGAAATATAGGTTAGTAGATAATTTCTATAATAGTTAAGTTTGTAGTCATGTTAGTTAGAGTTTCTAGATGTGCATAGATATATTTCAGATAGGCATTCTTCATACCTTTCAAAGACTACAGAACATGGCATTTAAGATGTTTTAATAACTTAGGGCTTTTCATGACAATGAGACATGTCTGCTCCTGACAGCACCAAGCTACTTCCTGAGGAAGATGGGCATCAAAGAGGCTCCTTATGGAGTTTGCTAGCCATTTGGGCAAGAAACTGCTCTTGCCTGGAGTGCTTAAATGGACACAAAGAACCCGCAGAGAGAGGACTGCTGAACTTGCCTAAAGGTGAGATGATCCTTCAGGGTTCCTGCTTCATGAAAGAATATGCAAGACACAGAAGAAAGTGACTGAACTGTCTTTGAATTTTCCTGCTTTATGGAAATGTCTGCTGGATGCTATGGGCCTGTAGGCCCAACGGTACAAAAGAACTTTGGGTGACTGTACAGGCAGCGAGATGTCTCTGTCATTTCTCGAGTTTTGGAAGTTGCTTACTTCTTGTTTACTTAGATAATATTCTATCCTCTGGAGTCTTTGATGTAGTTGAAGAATGGATAGTTATAGTTTTCCTTAGTTATGATAAAAGATAAAATAGATATAAATATTGTAACTATAATTCTTGCTTGATAACTGTTCTGTTATATGTAATTTTACTATGTTAAAATGAAAGCCTTTCTTTTTTGTTTAAACAGAAAAAGGAGAAATGGTGTAGGAGGTCCTTCTGTATTTCTGTTGCTTTCCTTGGTTGAATAAAGAGACTGCCTTGGCCTTTTGATAGGGCAGCCCTTAGGTGGGGGGAGTAGACAGAACAGAATTCTGGGATAGAGAAGGCTGAGTCAGGGAGAGCCGCCATGAAATCGCCAGAGTCAGACATGTTGAATCTTTCCCAGTAAGTCATGACTTGTGGTGAAGCACAGATTAATAGAAATGGGTTAGTTTAAGATGTGAGAGTTAGCCAATAAGAGGCTAGAACTAATGGGCCAGGCAGTAATTAAATGAATACAGTT
This sequence comes from Dicrostonyx torquatus, assembly GCA_028555095.1. Lineage (NCBI taxonomy): Eukaryota > Metazoa > Chordata > Mammalia > Rodentia > Cricetidae > Dicrostonyx > Dicrostonyx torquatus. The sequence continues at coordinate 2,187,112 of JAQHUG010000194.1, read as the reverse complement.
TCTGTGTAATTATTTTGAATGTAAGCTAGCTGGGACCAAAAGTAGCTCGTGGCCGGGAGCTCGGTGCCAGGAATGCAGCCCAGGCCTCATTACTACAGGTGTGAAGCTACTTGGTCCAGTGTTAACTGCTTAAGTGCTCAATGCTTGGCTCAGTTCCTTTTACCTCAACCAGCACTACATAACTGCTATGCCCAACCCTGAGCTAAATGCAGCCACAGGTCCCCACTTCACGGGAGCTTGGAGTGTGGTGATTGGGATCACTGGGCTCAGCTGAGCCTGGGATGTGGAATTTCCTGTTTGCTAACTTTGTTCAGTGTTCCATACAAAACAGAGATGGCAGAGAGAGAAGTTTGGAGCTAGTGGGTCCCACTCTGCTTGTATGTGTACAGGGCTGCCAGTGAGGACACCTCCTTAATGCCTAGACTGTGCTAGGTCATCCTAGGAGACCTTGAAGTGAGAGCCTTCATCATTTCATATCTTGGCTCCTGAAGGTGACAGTGAACTTTGGTCTTCTCTCAAGAATATCCCAAGTCTTTTCTTCCACCGTGATGTCATGGCAAGATTGCTCACCAGGAGTTCCCAGGTAGCTCCTGATGAATGGATGGAGGGTACCTTGAGGAATGCCTTGCCCATGGTACTCCCATTCTAGCTGCTAAATCAAGTAATGTTTTATCTAATAAAGGACTATTGGAGAAACATACTCTAAATATATGTCCAAGTCAAAGCTTACTTCGGTACTGCAGTTTTATCCAATGACAAACATAATTAGGGTCACACTCACTGTTTATCCCATGTATCATTTATTCTATATATTCAGTGCTTACAGGAGATATTTGTAGGTGTAGGGCATGCCGTCTGTTTACAAGTTATTCTCCAGCTCGCCATTAGCATTAGTCTTTGCACCTGTGAGCAAAATTAAACAGAATGTTATAAATATAGAGTGATGTCATTATGTTTTCAGTGGCATCTCTTGTAAGGCAACAATAAAGTGAGATGCAGAGATGACCCAGGTGTAGCATGAGGGCCTGCTAGTTGGGGTTTCTGTCCTGCCCAGTTCCCACAGCTGGTAAAGCCCAAAGAAAATCACACAGAAGTCTACATAAGTTATAAACTGATTGGCCCATTAGCTCAGGCTTCTTATTAGCTCTTATAATTTATATTAACCCATATTCTTATCTATGTTAGCCACATGGCTCGGTACCTTTTTCAGTAGGGCAGGTCACATCCTGCTTTTTTGGTATCTGGACAGGACTGCAGGAAGAGCTTCCTTCTTTCCAGAATACTCCTGTTCTCATTGCCCCACCTCTCATTCCTGCCTAGCTACTGGCCAATCAGCATTTATTTAAAACATGATTGACAGAATACAGACAATTCTCCCGCAACACCCAGGCATTTGGCTATGTCCATTGGTTGTTCCTCATGTATTGGTAACCTTGGAAGGCTAAATTGGTATTCTAGTAATTTTGTGCTTTATAAAACTGTTTCTTCTTTTAGTTCCAAAGTGTGGTGGTCCAATGTCTTCACGATCTCCAGTTCTGTGCATGAACTCTATCAGCCTGTGGGTTCTCCTGACTGGAAGTCTGGCAGACTGCTATGAAGACTGCAACCAGTAGATCCAAGACCTTCTGTGGTCAGTTTTTTGTCTGTCAAGATTTTGGGGAAAATAACTCATTTGTCAAATCTGTTTCTATTGGGTCCAAGGGAATGAGTTGCCACATCTGTTGAGAACTCCCCAACAGTTGTACAACAGCTGCACTTCTTGGGCAAGAGGTATAGTCTGTTGGGCACGGGTACCTCTGTTGCATCCTAGTGAAGCTCACTACACCCATAACAGAGGAAATTTCCTCACCAAGAAGTAATGGAGATGCTGTAGGTACTCTTATTAAGAGCTAGCTTGCTGGTGGCAAGAGCTTATGGTGGCACAAGCCTTTAATCCCAGCACTCGGGAGGCAGATACAAGCAGATCTCTGAGTCTGAGGCCAGTCTGATCTACAGAGTTCCAGGACAGCCAAGGCTACACAGAGGTTCAGAACCTGTCTTGAAAAGTCAACAACAACAAAAAGAGCTAGTTTACTCCAGTTTCTAGCCATGTTAAGTGCCAGGGAACAATTTATATTACCAGCTAGAATAGTAATATTGGGAGTTTATGGAGATGACAGAGTGATCTTGTTAGCTAGACTACTTTTCTATATTGAAAACATAAAATATTCTGCATCGAATCATATAATCTCCATTTCCCTTTCTCTCCTTAATTTGATTATGAGCTATTGCCCTGCTTCACCATAAAATATGAAAGTTATACATTTTGATAGTTTTTCAAATGCTGATTTTACTTTCTGTGCAAATACTTCAAATCTTTCCAGCATAATTATTTAGCAGCCTTTTCAGGTTAATTATTGTCATTAACAATATGAGTCCTATGAGGGAATATCAATTAAAATATGCACAGCTGAACTTTCAAATGAGTAAATAATTTAGTTTTAGAAAATGACTGGAAACAGCAGGGTAACAGTCAAAAGGGGAACAATTATTTTAATGCTTATTTGACAAATGAGCCATTTTTACAGCAAATTAGATTCTTATCATAGCACCCCTACTGGTTGCCACAGGAAAGCTGTTAACAGGAGTTTTTAAAATAAAAGCTGTTAAGTTATGCATGCAAAGTTAAGGAAACCATTTGTAGGAAGAAAAGGTGATTAGGATATGCATTGTTAGCGGATGGAATACTGCCACTGGGATCTAATTAGGGCCATAAATCACGCAAAATGATGTGTGTATATAGGGCTTAAAGTACCAGAGTGATATGTGCCCCTGACAGCAAGAAGGATTCCCCTTGACTTTCATGTCTGTACTTATCTTACTAGCCAGACCCTAAAGCCCTATGCAATGGCAGGGTAGGATAGAAGCTCAAGTCACAGGTTGCCACAATAAAAGTTGCTGGAGAGACTTCTGAAATGGGCCCCTATCCTTCCTTTTAGGAAAATGCTCCAGAGACATAGACGGCAGCCTTTAAGATAAACAGCTCTGATTTGCGTTCCTACCCGTGCTTAGTCAATTTAATTTAGTTTATTTTTAAATTTTCGTCCCAGTGATTTTGGGAGGAAGGAAAAAAAGAGTAACAGAGGAATTTGTAGAAATCATGCTTTCTATAAGATATGAACAAAACTGCGGGTCCCAAAGTTTGAGTTCAGCGCAGGCTCTCGACAAAGCCTGTTGGGTGAGTTACAGAAGGCAGATGAATCTGTGTGCCATCTCCTGCGCTTGCTCACGTGCCTGAACTGAATCCTTACTACATCAGTTCAGCTTTCTCTAGGGTACACACTGAAACCACATCCTTCAACTTGTGTGAAAAGTGGAGTCGAATAAATTGGATGGAAGCAGCCTACTGGTCCCCAAATTCATAACCTGAGACATGATGGCACACTGACTGGTGCCACCCTGGCATCAGTATTGCTTAAGAACTTGCCTGAAAGAGGTGCTGGACCCCTGGGTGGGGGCTGAGTTGGAAGTTCTTGCGGGAGTGCTGCTGCTTGTGTTTTCACGAGTTTCTCAGGTGAGTCTTTTGCACACCCAGGCTTGAGAAAGACCAACTTCGGCTAATCCCTGGAGAGCGAAACTGACATTGAGTCTTGTGGGAGACTACCAAAGTGATTCTAAGACATATTTAGGACTTAATTCCCCTAATAAGGCAGCAGCTCCACCCTCTCTCTTCCCTCTGCCTTTGTTATCTGTGGGTGTGAATGTGTACTTTTGGCTTAGCATGTCAGGAGTTGATGTTTTGTGGGTAAATGAGTTTGAAGTTACATACAAGGAGAAGGATACTAAGAACCATTAGCTTACAAATCTGCTATATGTTAAAGTCTTGATTTGGTCAAGATTTAAGCAGAAAAAAAAGATGAAGAAACACTAATTAGTTTTATTTTTTTTTCCAGAACTTGTTATTTCTGGCTGGTTTGCACTTTGAACTCTGCATGGGAAGCAGCTGCTCTGTGGTTAGGAAGTTCACAGGCAGTAGAGACCTTCTGTGTCAGCCTTTCTGGAATTCTCAGCCTTGGAGGCAAGAAGCTCATCTTTCCGCCCAGTGGCATTCTGACATCATCCCTTGCTCATTATTGAGGAACAAATTTAGTCCAAACCACGCCCTTTTTTTTCTTGTGCCTTTGCTTTCTGTCAATCACTAGACACGAGTGCTTTCTACCAGTCATTCAGTGTTGATGGGATGAACTTTCCCACCCAAACCAGTTCTGCAGAAGCTCCCAGCTCATCAGAGGGGGTTGGAAGGCGGAGATGAAGGTATGGAGGTCAGATAGGGGTGTGTGAAATTTTTAGCAGCTACTAACCCAGAGTAAGGGGTAGAGATTTGATCTAAAACTTAGCAGAATAATGTAAACATGGAGCCAGAGTTTGGAAATACCTTGTCCCATCTTCTCCATTTGCACAGAGACTGGAATGTCAACTATCTAATTGCATCTAGGGAAGATGGGCAAGGCTATCTTCTATTTGAAGTATCCTGTAGGCACCATTTTCCTCACAGGGCTTCCCCATGGCTAAACATAATTTGTTTCATATCTTCAAAAAGAAAATATTTCACAGAACAATTCATGAATTTCTAGCTTCTAGGGCAACAACAGCTGCTCAGAGACTTTCATTTCATAGGTAGGAAGCTCCAGCCTAAACAGAAAAAAGGACAAGATGGAGATCATGAGGTCAGTGTATGACAATTACTCATGGAAGATCATGGAGTCATCATTGGAAGGAGCCAAATTCTCCAGAAAAACCAAACAGATGAAAAAGGGAGAGATATCTGTTAGAATACAGGTATTCTTGGGATTGGCTCATATAAATATGGAGACTGAGAAGTCCCACTTTCTGTTGTCTGGGGACCCAGGAACTCTGTTGGTGAGCTTCCTGTGAGCTCAAAGGCCTGGGACTGAGAAGAGCTGATGTCTGAGGTGAGAGAAGTCATCCACAGTGCCTCGTTTTCATCTCTGAGCATCTTCTCTCCTCACCCATTCTTCGACTTTCCCCTCCCCTCCCCTTTCCTGGCTCTGTCTTTGTTTCTCTTCTTTCATTATTTCTTGTGCTTTCAAGGGTTTCCTTTTAAATCACCACCACTAGAAAAGCTTTCCTCCCAAATGACCAGTTTCACCTGAGTGGTTCCAGCCCCACCAGAAGCTAAGTGTTGACCCAGAGTCAGTTATGAGGGAGTTCAGTTACCCCGGATGTCCGAGGAGTGTTTCCGGGGAGCAAATCCTGCCTGGCCTGGAGGCTCAGGCTTCCACCAGGTGACCCCAGCTGGGGTGTGTGCCTGAGTTAAGCCAGTGCCAGGGCACTGTTTCTTTTTGGAAATGTAAACTAGCTAGTCCCCTTCAGATCCTGAGAGCTGGACTCACACAGTTTCTTAGAAAATAGTTTTCACCCAGTATGGTGGTACAGACTTTTTGTCTCAGTGATTGGGTGACAGAGGAAGGTTGATCTGAATGGGCTCAAAGCCATCCTGGTCTACACATTGAGTTCCAGGCCAACCAAGGCTGTATAGTGAGAACCTGTCTCAAAAAAGAAATTTTTTTTTCCTTCAAAATCCTCTATGTAACCTATCTGCTTTTCAAATGCTTTCTGGAATGAGGATACTTAGATTTGGTGTAAAGTGCTTCAAATATTAATTTGTTTTACTCAGCATAAAGCATACTATCTGCTCTGCCATACCATTTTATTGCTAGGACTAACTCCAGTGACTTGTGACTGATGTTTGACTTTGTTACCTGCTACTGACATCTACCTTAAGGTAACAGTCAAAGCAATTTCAACATTTAAAGGTTTTCAGAGCAGAGTTTGAAAGAGCTAAAGTCTTTCTACTGGTGTTGGCTATTTATGATGACAATGTCCTGAACATGCCCCTGGATTTTTCAGAAATATGACTTTTACAATTGGGAGAGTGCCTTTAATTTCGTTCTCTAGAGAAAATGGGAAGCTATCCCTCTTCCTGTTGTATATATTACCACTTACTGATTTTGACAGTCAGTAGTAACAGTGTCACCTTTTACATAAGGAAATAAATTCATGAGATACTTCCAGACAGCAAGCAGGCAAGACTAGAGTGTGTAAACTAGGAATAGAGGCCATGTTTTGCACTTTTCAATCAAATATCATCCATTTAAACAATTTACATATCTTGACTGGATACTCATCAAACTCAAGGTAATGTAATAAGCCACGTGAAAACCAGAAGCCAATACAAACAATCCTTGCCCACAAAGATCTCATAGAATGCTTGGTGTAAGATTTGCCAAAGACCATAACCAAATAGCAACATGCAGAAGAATGAAAATAGACCCCTATCTATCACCATACACAAAACTCAAGTCCAAATGGATCAAAGATCTCAACATAAAGCCATCCACACTGAACCTCATAGAAGAGAAAGTGGGAAGTACACTTGAATACATTGGCACAGGAGACCACAACCTAAATATAATCCCGGTAGCACAGACACTGAGAGAAACCTTTAATAAATGGAACCTCCTGAAACTGAAAAACTTCTGTAAAGCAAAGGCCACAGTCATCAAGACAAAATGACAGCCTACAGAATGGGAAAAAGATTTTTACTAACCCCATATCATACAGAGATCTGATCTCCAAAATATACAAAGAACTCAAGAAATTGGTCATCAAAAGAATAAATAATCCAAGAAAAAAAAAATGGAGTACAGACCTAAACAGAGAACTTTCAATAGAGGAATCTAAGATGGCTGAAAGACACTTAAGGAAATGCTCATCATCCTTAGTCATCAGACAAATGCAAATCAAAACAACTCTGAGATTCCATCTTATACATGTAAGAATGGCCAAGATAAAAAACACTGATAACTTATGCTGGAGAGGGTGTGGGGAAAAGGAACACTTCTGCATTGCTGGTGAGAATGCAAGTTGGTACAGCTCCTTTGGATATCAGTGTGGTGATTTCTCAGAAAATTAGGGAACAATCTTCCTCAAGACCCAGCAATACCACTTTTGGGTATATACCCAAAGGATGCTCAACCATGCCACAAGGACATGTGCTCAACTATGTTCATAGCAGCATTGCTTGTCATAGCCAGAACCTGGAAACAACCTAAATGTCCCTCGACCGAAAAATGAATAAGGAAAATGTGGTACATTTACACAATGGAGAACTACACAGTGGAAAAAAAAAGAATTCTTGAAATTTGCAGGCAAATGGATGGAGCTAGAAAACATCATATGTACTCTAAATGGTTTTTAAACATAAAGCAAAGAAAACCAGCCTACAATTCACAATCCCAGAGAACCTAGACAACAATGAGACACTAAGAGAGACTTACATGGGAAGTAGAAAAAGACAAGATCTCCTGAGTAAATTGGGAGCGTAGGATCCTTGGGAGAGGGTTGAAGGGGCGAGGCAGGGAGGGGAGCAGAGAAAAATGTAGAACTCAATAAAAATTAATTAAAAAGGAAAACAACAACAACAAAAGATTTGCCAAACACTCTTGGTACGTGGTAAAAAGGTGGGAATTCACCTGCAGAATTATTTTCAAAAGACAGCTGCCTTTGGACAAGTCACCTGGAACAAAAGTTTCTTAATATCTGCAGTTTGAAACTTCTCTGAGGGATTCTGACACGTCTCCACCTAAGGCCCATGGGTTAATGAATAAGGGTGTAATCACATGAGAGACTAAATAAAACTTGGGGCACAGGTCCGAGTTCCTAGTGCCAAGTCAAGGTAATCTAGAAAATCTTCACCCAAAACCCCATCTGCCTCTTAGACCATGGATGCTTCTACAAGCAGGACAGTATCAGAGTGTTATTAATTTTAGGTGGCCACACCTTCAAGGAAGCCACTGTTCAAACTTCTCAGAGAGATGCACGACTCGGTAAGTAAAATTGTCATCATCTTTACATACGTGGAGTTTCTGGAGATTGGGCAATAGAAAACTAAGATCTCCTCCTGTCATTGAGGACTGGGCTCAACCACCTGCAGCAGAAAGCTGGATTTAGGGAGCTTAAGCAAAGACCTTTAGTTACCACATGTAATAAGGTTAGGAGTGGGTGACTGCTAAAGTTAATTCAGAGGCTCTACAAGGTCAAGGTTGGATTCTCTGAATTCCAGTTGGTTGGTTTTTCTCTGATGACCCAAGGCAGATCAGCATGGTATTTTAGACACACATTGATATTCAAAGTAGAGGGGCCAAGAGAGAGATCATGTGCTGGGTATCTGTGTCCCTTCTCATCAGGAGAATGAAGACATTAATGCAGTCTCCCTCTTCTCCTCAGAAAGTTTCTGACCATAGTTCAATCCTGGGCATCAAGTCACTTTAACCTTTAATGTGGTTGAGGATATGAGGCCTGTGTCCTTCCAACCTTCATGGAGGAAAGGGGGCAAGGATTAGAAATGACTTCTGTGTTTCCAAATATCAGTGTTTACCTTGCAGTTCTTAACTTGGCTGCACACCAGAATCAGTCAATGAGCTATGGAAATCCAGAGCACTTACCATACCTCAGAAAATTATGATTTAATTACGGTGGCAATGCATAGGCAATAGGAACATTTAAGCGTACCAGTCAAATGAGTGTCCAGCAGAGGCTGGAATCTACTGACCTGGTCCATCCCAAAGGTTTTAAAACAACTTCCCCCAGATAACAGTGATATAGGCAACCCATATCCTCCTTTGAAAAATACCGTTTCAATCTCATTGTTGAAAAATTGATTATATTTTTAAGCTACATTTGATTTCAGTCACATCTAGTGGATGCCTCCATGCTTGTGGATACAAGGAAAGAGGAGACAGTTTTATGCTTTTCAATATTTCTTCTACATTCTGATTAGATAGTGCTTTTCAGCAGAAAACCTTACATACTTTTTCATTTAAACTTTAGAGCAAAGCTATGTTAGCACCAAAGAATCTTAATAGTCAAGATGGAGGGAGCTGCTTGAGTCCATTTTGTCTGAGCTGGTGTGTGGTACAGATATCACTGGGGAAGAGACTTCACATCCCACCTGCTCTCTCTTCCCTAAAAGATGAAACCCATGCCTATATTATACTTAAATCATTGTGTAGAATGAAATATATTTTGCAACTGTACCCAAAAATGTGTGAGGCAGGAATGTGCCAAGTTCATGGAGAGGAGGGTAGACTCGTGATGGTTATTGCTGATTGTTAATTTGACATGCTCCAGACTCACTTAGGAGACAAGCCTGAGTAACTGGGAATGCTAGCGGAGTAGCTGCATTCTCAACACAACGTTCTCACCGTTGTGCTGTTAGCATTTGCCTGGTAGAGCTACACAACCCACTTCTGCACAGCTCATCTTTACTTCATAAGGAAACTGGAGCTCTCACTACTTTCCCACAGTCACAATACCAGCAAGAAAATGGAATGGGAAGCGAACCCATGCATCCCATTCCAGCCCTGTGCATTTAGTGCCGAGGAGCCTCATACAGGAGGACAGGCTCTCTGCTGGATAAAGAGGTGCAGCCGAGAGGGGTAGTGGGGAGCTGAAATTCAGGCTGAAGCTCATCAAGCCTTCACTGAGTATAGGTATGCATGCTCTCAAAGGAACAGTGTTTCAGTAATTGTTACGTGGGTAAGATGCGACTAGATGTGTCCTAGCCTTAGCTATTACCTATGCCATCTATCTTTAAAATGATTCCATTTCATCTATTTGCTTTGTCATTTGCCTACTTTTTATTTATGATGTAGAGACCTTCAAAGATTTTGCTCCCTTCTAGAAAATCTCTAAGAGACAATGACCAATGTATGTTCTAGTCCTGCTTATATCTGTGTGGTTTTGCTTATTAGGATTCACTAGGTAATCTTATGAGTCTAGGGTTTTCTCTTATTATTCTTTTTCCTACTGTGTTCCCAGTACTACTGTAGGTGCAAATGATGCAGTCATGATAGAGAAATAGATAAAAAGAGAAGACAAACAGGGCAGGTGGAAAGTTACAGTGCATCTCAGATTCTTCATCCTTCAGAGTTCTACCCATATCAGGGTCACCAGAATTATCCATTTTGACTCAACTCCACAGGCCTTCCAAATAGGACTCCTGTAACATGAAGGGCCTGTTTGTTGGGGTTTCTGTCCAGCCCGGTCCCCCAGCCATTTAGTTCCAGAGAAAATCACAGAGAGTCTACATCAGGTTATAAACTGATTGGCCCACTAGCTCAGGCTTCGTATTAGCTCTTATAACATATTTTAACTCATTATCCTTATCTGTGTTAGCCACATGGCTTAGTACCTCTTTCAGCGGGGCAGATCACAGCCTGCTTCTTCAGTGATCTGAGCAGGAGTGCTGAAAGAACTTCCTTCTTCCCAGAATTCTCCTGTTCTCATTGCCCCACCTTTACTTCCTGTCTGGTTGTCCCACCTATATACTTCCTGCCTGGCCAATTAGCGTTTATTTAAAACATGATTGACAGAATACAGACAATTCTCCCAGTATTCTGGGGTCTCTCTCCATTGTGCCTGAGGTTTCACCATCCCAGGTTTATGTAGCGTTCTTACATGGTCTCCTTGAAGGGACTCTCACCCTACTAGACACTTCCTGGTTTTAGCTTTCTGGAACCTTGGTACAAGCCTCCATAAGAATCTCACTCTTGAATCTTTCATGTCTGCCAACTGGTACACATGGATGCAGCTGCCAAGTTTAGCTGCCATCATGAGCTGTAGCCTGGCCTCATTGGATCAAAGCTCTGCCACTGTGAGTTTGAACCTTCCATGATGACCCTAGGAAAACACAGAACACCTTTAATGGCATTCTCAGTTATCTCCCAATCAATCAACCTCTTCCTTGTCTGCCTTTCAACTGAATGTGTATTTTCAAAACATGGAGGCACTGGTAGGTAGGGGTCTTTCAGGTAACCTTCCTGATGTCCCCGTACACAGTGGGATGAGCATTAATCATGCCACAGCCGAAAGACATCTTGTCTTGAAATTTCCTCCACCAGGCCTACATGTTGAGATATAGATCACCATTCCCTCTTCGCAGGGCTGATGTGTAAAGATATATATATATATATGCATCCTGGTCTTCCAAATCCCTACCATAATGCTCCACTAAATACTGCTTACACCATTCAAGGAATTTCTAGCCCCAAATTCCAAATTCTTCTACTTTTGTCATCCAAACAAGTTCCAAGGGCCTAAGAAGCACGCAGTGAGATTGATTACTCCAATGGCCCCATTCTCAGAATCAATATTCCATTTTAGTCACTTCTTTTGCTGCTGTGACAGCTTGATTAAGAAGAGTCTATTTCTGATCATAGTTTGAGGTTGTGGTCCAGCATGGCAGGGAAGGCATGACGATAGGAGATTGAGACAGCCAGGCACATTTCACATACAGTCTGGGAGCAGAAATGAATGAATGCCATTGCTAAGCTCACTTTATCCTTTTCATCTGCCCTGGGACCCCTTCCCATTTCGTTTAACCCAATCTTGAAGCTCCTTTGCAAATATGCGCAGAAGTTTGTCTCCTAGGTGATTTTAGACACTGTCAAACTGACTATCCATACTGAGCATATATTGATGGAAGTCATTCCTACAAACAGGCTTTTATTTGTCAATGTAAACAGCCTAGTACTTTCTCTAGTATTGTCTCCATTGTATATATGTATGTGTAAATGAAATATGGAAGCCATGTTTCATAAGCGATAGAAATAAAATAACTTGCCAAGATGGCAAAGTGGTAGTCAAGGTACCTGAACTGCCTCTTTAATGAAAATTATTATGTATGATAAAAATTTATGCTAGGACAGGAAGGTAAAATAGAGTTATACCTAGCCTGAGGTCCCGCCTAGAAAGGAGGGAGGCAAGAGAGGATGATGGAACTAGCAGTCCACCATAAAACGTTTTTCTGAGAAAGACTGTCACTAGGAGATTTAATAGAAGGCCCTCCAGGAAGCTGGAGCTCTAGATGGCCACGCCCTTGGTGCAACTGACACTAAAATCAAAAACTAACAATCTTTCTGTCTACTCACAGGGCCTAAAGGAAATTACCAAACATTGGCACTGAACTAAATAAGGAAAAATCTTCCTTGAAGATTGGTAACCATTAAGCATCTGTTGTGAGGTTCTGAGATCAAATCAATATCACCCCGGTGGCCTGAAAACTCTCAAGCTGATAAAACATTCTAGGTTTTCTAGTATTGATGTCTTCACTCCTGGACAGAGCAGACACAGATCATTATTTGTGGATTCTGTTTCCTACTGGGCCACAAACATCCTTCACTGGAAAAGCTCAGCAAGTAATCTCAATAATAATCATATTTATATGAAGAAACAAGATACCACAGCAAAAATCAGTGGGGCACCAGATAACAAGCTAAGACCTTAAATATCCTCAGTGTCTGGAAAAACTTGCTTCAGAATACAGAAAATACATGTAAAAGAATAAATACATATGGATCTTAAACATTTGGAGTGAACCAAATGTTTTATAAGACAATAGTGAGTGGCTAGCAAGTTGCAAAAATGAATTACTAGACATAAAACTTTAAATATTGTAATGCCCAATTTTACACTTTCTGTTAGAAGGTGTTAATTTGCTTTCCAACAGACTGTTGATAAAATATTTGTTGAAGCAATTCCATTTCTCTTTGTCTGATATTTCTGTTTGGATATAAATTTATGTATGGACGTGGTGGCCTCCAAACAGTGAGGGCCTATTGGATAACCTTGATGGCTTCCCCGGAGGTGACTGGATGCCTCTTGTGAGGGCATGATCACCATTCCCTCTTGGCAGGGCTGATGTGTAAAGATGAAGATGTTGTACACAGACAGGCTACCTGGGCTCACATCCCACCTCTACCACTTACAATGTGTGTGACCTCGAATCGACTCCTCAGTCTCTCTGGGCTTTGACTTCCTCAGTCATAGAACCACGTGTCTAATAAAGCTGTGGTGGGGGCTGGGGAGATGGTGTATACAGTATTTTGGTTGTGACCAGCACATGAAGTGCTATCGTGGCTATGGTGTACAGCAGGCTGACCAAAAAACCAATGTCCTATTTGGTACTATTATTCTTAAGTAGATATATTTAAATATATTTATTAGGAATGGCTTCCACTGATTTCAAGCTGGAGGATGCCTGATGGTTCAATGAATAAGTCCCCTAACTTTAGAGGCAGAAATTTCCAGTGGGGCTGAGTTTCTGTTAGAAGCAATCTTCTGGATTTCTAGAAGGAAAGGGGCTACCTACTCTGTGCAAAGGACAGAGGGGCTTCCATAACATGCTTTCTGAAAAGTTTTTAAGTGGCAAAAGCTTAGATCCAGATGGTACAGCTAGTTAATGCCTCCAGGGATTCAGCTCAACTTATGGCGGGTGTTCTATCAGCAATAGTGATTGGGATTGGGAAAGCTAAGGCAGGAGAAACTATACCAGAAAAGTAGGTAGTGGAGACTATAGAGATCTAGAAAAGGAATTAAGATCCTCTTTGCCATCCACAAAGAAGGAAGAAGAGGAGGAAGGAGAAGGAGGAGGAGGAGAAGAAGAAGGACAGGCAGGGAGGGGATGGGGAGAAAGGGACAGGAAGGCTAAAAAGGCTTCCCTAAGCACCAAAACCTTTCCTCCAGCCCAAACCTGGCGCCTGGAGCTCCTGGTAGAGACAGAGACTGTGTGAGCGACGATGTGGTTCAGAAGTCTGCTTGACTCTGGGGGAACTCAGAAGCCTGCAATGCTGTTCAGGCAATGAGAGAAAAGCTGAAGACTAGTGGGCAGAGGTACTCACTTGTTCCTCATTCACTTCTTTATCACTGACCTAAGGATAGATATGACCATTGAGGTCAGGGCTTAAATAGTCCTGCCTCATACATATAGGTGATTCTGGTTCCAGGGACTTTTATTCTCAAGGGACTTGTTCTAGAGGCTAAGGAAACATGTGATTGGGTGACCAAGTGTCGCTGCTTCCGTGAATCTGTGGTAGAAAATAAACGGGACTAAGAAGTCTAGAGAGGTCAAGATGCTAGCCAGTAGAGCCCTACCACTGAACTGCAGGCTGAGCAGCAGGTCTTGAAGTCTGGATCAGTCGACTGTCACAGGACTGCCACTTGGTGGCAGCATACTTGAAGTGTGAGTTTTAGTCTTTGAGTTGGGATGATTAAGTTCTTTTCATAATTGAAACTGTGAAATAAAGGTTATGAAGGAGCGCTCGCGTGTTTTGAACATGCCAAGAACATAAGAAGCATCTTCTGTGTACTCAAAGTGGAGAGGGCATGGAAAGATTGCTTTTGCCATATTCTGTCTTGTTCTTTAAATTGTGCCCATTCATTTTGGGTTTTACCTTCAATTTTAATGTCTTAGAGCTATAGATCTAAAGTTGTCATTTTGTACTCCTTTGGGGAGGCATGAGGGGGATAGAAGATAAAACACCTCGAGGTACGGTTATGCTATCTTTCCTGGTCCAGGGGAGTTGCTCTCTTTTGATTCTTTAATGGCTAGCTCACAGAATTCAAGAGAGGAAGAAACCTAGATACTGATGTACTGTAGAAAAGGAAAGACCATGCCAGGGAGCTGTTTTCTGGCTACTTGTCTGTTCCTGTGAATGTCCAAGTGTTGAGTTGAGCACTTTCTGGCTTGCCTGGGGTTTAGTTCAAGGAGCATTTTGTGATTTTTTTTTCTGGGTAAATTATGTAATAATAAAATATGCGATTAGTATCAGTTGCGCCAGAGGATGGCCTTAGCCTAGATGTGGGGAGAAAGTCTTTCTACTGGTGGTTTTGTTGATGGTGGGAACTCTGCTCCACGGGCTTCGTGTCTGTTTCAGTTGGAAGAGGGGAACGAGCAGCGTCACCAGGGTACACAGAGCACCGCCCAGAGCCCTTAGTTTACCACATCTGACATCTCTGAGCCTGTTTTACTACTAAGTTTTGAGGAGTGCCCGTCACTGTTCCTCAGTCACATGATGGCCACCATCCCACGTGTACTGGGTTCCTTTTCCCTTGTGACAAACGGTAGCCCAGCAGCCTTGAACTTGGTATGCTTCCCAGGCTGGATTCCTATCTCTTGCCTCTACTCTTTAACGTCTTGGATTACAGGTGTGTACCACCGTGCCTGGCTGAGATCATTATTTTTATTTTTGTTAAATGAGGAGAAAAAAAAAAAACCACTGGTGAGAAAGGAAATAGTTGAGATCCTCAAACCATTGGCTAGCTATCAGTTGGCACAGCCTTCCTCTTATGATTATGTTTTCTGGCTCTCCGGGCTGAAGAAATAATTAAGTTTAGAAAGTGGATTATTCTGAAGGAGTTCCAGATGCCGCAGGTGGGCTCTGCTGCCCGTGACATCACCTTGGTGTGGTGTTACGTGAGGCTCTACGTGTCAGGGAATGAACTCCTTTTTATTTTACTTTAGATCTGAGCCTCATCTGGTCTTTGGAATGTCTGAGATATTCCATACTCCTGGTGGTCAGCCTAGGTCGGGGACCACCCTTCTACCTGTTGGGGTCTTGCCCAAATCAGGGAAGGCTTGGATGAAGTGTCTGCTTCCGACAAAGGAGAGGCCTGGAAGGTGTGGTTGCCAGCCCCCTCCCTTACTTCACTCACGAGGATCTAGTGGCTTAAGTCACCTAGGAGCACTTGCTCCACCCCACGTGGAGATACAGGGAGGGCAGAACCTGAACTTAGATGTAGGTTAACTCCCTCTGGATTAATGTCACCGCAGCTGCGCACATTCCATGGGGCAGCCTCACTAACCAAATCTGCTAAATAGGCAACAAGTATACCGGGTGAAGGATTTGTTCTCATCTAACACAGCTCAGGGCCTTATAAGAAATCAGCACTTGATAAGATATGTACTAGGAACGGACGAGCACTTGAAGTTTGGTTATCTTTAATCTGCTCACAACATGCTTATTTCTTCATAGCTTTGCCCGTCCATCCATCCGTCCGTCCATCTGTCCATCCATCACCCATCCATCCATCCATCCATCCATCCATCCATCCATCCATCCATCCATCCAATGTATCTACCCATTCAGTCTATGGCAGTGTTGCTCTGATTGTTGGCAGAGAGGTAGAAAAGATAAACTTGTATGGTTTAAGAAGATAGATGATAAAGTAGGAAGGAAGCACACAGGCGAATGCAGATGAGGGAGGCAGATGGAGCCACAGGAGAAGGGCACAGGCTGGGGCAAGTTTGGATTGAGTGCTTAGATCAGGTTGCAGAAGACTTGGATAAAAAGGGGCCAGGATCAGGTTGCAGAAGACTTGAATAAAAAGGGGCAAGGACTGCAAAAAAAAATCCGAGGATGCAGTGGTCCAAAGAGGCCTGCCGGTGGGAATCCACAGACAGGAGTGAGTGCAGTGTGTTCACAAGCAAAAGATGGCCAAGGCTGGCTTAGGAAGCAGAGGGGCGAAGCAGGATGGGAGAGACAAGGGTGGGCCATGGAGACAAGTCTAAATGATTCTACACTGAGAAATGGAGGGTTAAGGACAGATAGTGTGATGTAATTTGATCTTTCCTAAAAAGTGGTTTAGACGAAAATGTATCAACAAACTAGGATGCATTTACAGAATGGAATAGGATACAGTATAGGAAAGTGTTCTCTCAGTCTAAATTTCCATGAATCAACCTCAAGGAAACAGTACATTAGGGTTCTCCATAGGAGCAGAACCAGCACAATACAGACATTTAGAATTATAAGCAGTTGGCCCATACAATAGTGCCTGGGTAACCCAACAATGTGGTCTGTAGGTTGCAGAGATAGAGTTTGTGGGAGCTACTCGAGAAGCAGACCCCTGGAGAACCAATGGTATTGAGTCCTTTTATATTGAAAGTAGATTTTTTTTCCCCTCACAAGTACATCCTGATTATAGTTTCCTCTCCCTCTACTCTCCCCAGTTCCTTCCCACCTCCCCTCTCATTCAGATCTGCCCCCTTCCTGTCTCTCATTAGAAAACCAACAGGCTTTCAAGAGTCAATAATAAAATAAAATAACAAAACCTAAAACACTGGAGTTGGATAAAACGAATAGAAGGAGAAGAGCCCAAGAGAAGCACACGATTCAGAGACCCTCTCCTCCCCACACTCACTAATTCCACAAAAACACTAAACTGGACGTCATACTAGCTACAGCCAAAGGACCTGGTCCTGACCTGTCTAACACAGGTCTTATCAAGTGCTGATTTCACTAAATGTCCTGAATTGGGGCAGGCAAGCCCATTGAAGAAGCTGGACTTGATGTCAGCAGATGACAGCCATGCACACTTGCCCAGGAGCAAGAGGCTCATCCATGCACAAAAGGCCTGCGTCCAGCCTCCTTACAGTCTCGCCTGTTGTGATGCTAACCATCTCACAACAGCTGAGGTGCTAGGTCAGCCACCTCTCCCTCACCCTGTCCTGCACCACATGTGAGCCCCTCTGGAACCTCCTGACGGACACACAGGGTGCGTATCGCCATTCCTAGACATCTCAATCTAGTTAGCTGGCAGCCAAGGGCAATCAATCCCCACACAGAATAGGCAATGGGAGATCTAAGTTCCAGAAGAACACAGACAGCCCTTCATAGTTTAAAAGCAGGTGGAACTAAAGTGTACATTCGGGGGAATTACTTGGGTTACTTATAACTCCAAACAAACAATAAAAACCATCTTCCCAGACTCCGCCTGTGTATGTAAATGCATAGAAGAGCCATCCTGGCAACCCGGAACACAGCCGTGTGCGCCCAGAGGAAGAGATGGGAAGAGGAGAGAGAGGAAGGCTAAGAGGCTCTTGAACCTGTGAGAACTCTTACATTTTCTTTGTCCGTGCCCCCATTAATTTCTTGTGCTGGCACAAGTACATTTCCCGACTTCAATGCCTGGAGACAAAACCTGTTCTCTCGCTGTTTTGGACATCCACAGGCAGATCTCGGCTTCCTGGAGCAGAAAGCAAGATATCAGTGGGGCTGCATCCTCCACTCTTTTGGGGGTCGCTGTCCCATGGCTGTGCGGACATCACTCTCGGTCCTCCTCTACCCTCATGTTGTTTCGTTTGTGTGACATCCCACAACCTCTCTCATAAGGACGCAGTCATGCTATTTGAGGCTCACCCAGATAACCTAGGATCTTCTCCCCAATACAATAGCCTTTATTACATCTGCTGACTAAAACCTTATTATATGGGCTACCTTTATTGGCCTAGGGTTAGTATATGGGGGGGGGTGGATTTTAGTGTGCACCCTGTATTCTTGTATGTTCGTGTGTAATTAAAGAACAAGTCTTTGAAGGTTACGTGAGGACAGTGCCCAGCCTCAAGACTGAATTGACCCAATGCCCGGTGAGGTCTCAACAAGGTGGGAGTGCATGTCCCAGTTTCTCGTGACATGACATATGGAGGGATCATCCTGTCTCCACCTGTCCTTTCTCTTCACCTGGCTCCTGGGGCTCCAGAGAGGGGTCGTGTGCTAGGACTGCAACACGGAGAGGTTTGAAGGGCAAGTTGGAGCTCCAGCTCTAGTCACCCTATACCAAATACGTTCTCAGCCTCTTGAGAATGGTGATGTCTTGGCTGAGAAGAAGGTTCTGGTGGGTTGAATGAGAAATGTCCCTGAGCCTCAGGCATGTAGATGCTTGGCCTGGTTGATGGTGCTCTACACGGAGACAGCTGCTTTCTTGCTTCCTGTTTGCTGATGGAGGTGTGAGCTCTCAGCGCTTCCTGCTGCCATGCCTCTGCCTCCTGCTGGCCACTGCTTCAGCTCCCTGCCGCGATGGATCCCGGTCCCTCCCGGAACCACATTCTCAAATAAATTCGACGTTCTACAAGTTGCTTCTGGTCATGGCGGTTTATTACAGCAACAAAAAAGTATATAACAGAAGTTTTCTGAAAAGTTTTTTTAACTGTTTTTATTTACGTGTGTGTGTGTGTGTGTGTGTGTGTGTGTGTGTGTGTATGTATATACTCACTCATGTGGAGGTCAGAGGACAATTTGTGGGAGTCAGTTTTCTTCTTCCACCACATGTGGGTTTAGATCATCTGGTCGGACGACAAGCATCTTTTGCCCACTAAGCCACTCCACCTGGAATCTCTATTACATGTATGACTATTTTTCCTTCGTGTACATCATGTGCAGCATTGAGCAGGCCATTAGCTCCTGGGGTTGGAGTTACAGCTTGAGAGCCACCATCTGGGTGCTGGGAATTGAACCCGGGTCCTCTGGCCGAGCTGCCAGTGCTCTGAACTGCTGAGCCCCCTCTCCAGTTCTCTTTCTATAATTTTTAATCCTCGACTGGCTTCTCATTCTGAGTTACCAAGGTCTGGGAAAGAGGTTCGGGTAAGATCACAAGGAAAACAAAGTGTCAGGTGCATGTCAGGTGCCAAGTAGGTGGCACAGGAAGAATTACAAATGATGACTTGAGTGACAAGTGGAGGTGAGCCAGGACGGGGTCTGAGGGTGGGATGGAAGTCGAGGCTCCGGCTCTGACGGCTGCTGGCACTTGCTTTTTCCCTTAGCGGTGGGGGCGGGGCGGGGCTGCGGTGCCCACAGCCTCCACCTGCCTATGTAATTACAGAACAGCACAGGGGTCTAGACTCCTGTTACATTTGAATGAATAGCATCCCCACAAGTTCCCGTGATTGGCACTTGATTCCCAGCACGGTGCTGTTTTTAGGTGAGACAGGGTGAGGGGAGGCCTGGCTGGTGGGGGTGGGTCACAGGGACCCTTTTCCTGCCATGTCTGCTTTTTGGTCTGCCTCGGGAACTGACGAACTCTGCCTGTGTGCTCATAACCTGGCCCTTCCCTGGCCAGGGGAAAGTGTTCTCCCAAGCTGTCGCTATCCTCTGAAACTGTGGGCACAAACAATCCCCTCCGTCTTCTGTTTCTTCTGTCAGTCGTTTGTCACGTGATAAAGCAACCAACATCCTCATGGCAACAGGCCCCAGGGAAACAAGTAGTTTTACTTAGAAGATTCTGGAGCTTCCTTCAGAGTCAGATGCGGGCGGTTAGCTAAGCCACGAGTCACGTGGCTTTGGACTTGTTTCAGAGTTTCTGCAGGCCTATGCTTCCTCAGGGGGCTGTGGTGATGGTGAGCTCCTGCCCAGGGAAGGTCTGATTTTAGTGCCCTCACCAACCAACTTCATGCACATCCATTGGGGGTCTCCCTGTAGTTTTATTTGGAAACACTTCAATATAACATTTCTTTTGTGTTGTAATAACGATCAACCCCCAAATAACCAATAAAATTTTGTTTCCCGCCACCAGGCCTGCTGCTAATCCCTTCAAAGAGATTGCCTGTAGTTTCTCTCTTTTGTGGACTTTCAATGACGTTCAATGCTTTCTGTTCCATAGATTGGTGAAGTTTTGTGCTTGTTTTTGTTGTTGTTTGTTTCCCATTAGCTTAAGCCTAGGCTCCTTTCTTCCTTGAGGCAAGCAAAAACAGGAACATTGCCAGGCAGTGGTGGTACAAGCTTTAGTTCCAGCATTCGGGAGACAGAGGCGGGCGGATCTTGTGACTACGAGGCCAGCCTGATCAACAGATTGAGTACCAGGACAGCCAAGGCTACACAGAGAAAACCTTGTCTTGAAACACAAACAAACAAAAAAAAATAAGTAAAGAAAGAAAGAAAGAAAAAAGGGGGCGGGGGAATGCTCGTGTCATCACAAGCCCCTTTCTGTAATCCCTCAGTGTGCAGAGGGCTGTGTATTCCACCTGGGTAGAGGGCTCTTGGTTTGGAAACTTACTCGGTAGGTTCTACACCAGCTGAGTCATCTCCTCTACCCTCTATTTTTTTTTTTAAGAAACAAATCCAACAACAATGTCTATGCACCCACTACTAAAATATGATTTATGAGATTTATAAGGCACAGCCTTGCCTGTGCTTTCTGGGGGAAGGCAGCCTAACCTGAATTTGGGCATCCCATTTGTATATCTTATTTATAAAATCAAACGACTGAGATATACAATAGGCTAGAGAATACCTCGGGAAAGGCTTAAACCATTCTTCCAGCTATCTCCGCATTTTTTTGATTTCCCGCTCTGCAGATGAGATGAGACACTCCTCTCTGCCCACAACCACCGTATTCTGTAGCTTTAAGAGTTGATGTCTTCAGCCGGGCAGTGGTGGTGCACGCCTTTAATCCCAGCATTCGGGAGGCAGAAGCAGGCAGATCTTTGTGAGTTCGAGACCAGCCTGGTCTATAAGAGCTAGTTCCAGGACAGGCTCCAAAGCCACAGAGAAACCCTGTCTCGAAAAAAAAAAAAAAAAGAGTTGATGAGTTGATGTCTTCATTCCCAGATGTACCAAGGTGTGGGTTACTGAGTGGCCCCTGAGCGAGGTGCTCTGTGCTGCTTAGCCAGTGGGTTGTTTGCTTTCAGCCAAGCCCAGCTCCAGCCTTGGGAAGACACATGCACCTCTCATGATGGATCTGATGCAACAGAAGCCATTGCCTTACCTCCTGGGTCGCTAACTTCAGTCACTGCACCACTGTGCCAGCTGGGAACTTTCTTAGAAAGACAAATACTCAGGCCAGTCCAAACCCCCTGAATCAAAGGCTCCAGGTTTGGGGCCTGGCAATGCGCACTGTGAACCCCGCAGCAGATTCCGGTACCTGTCGGGTTGTAAAATGGCTGCTGCTTGCAAAAATGTAGGCGGCTTCATTTTCTCTTCTGTCTTCTTCCACCGCCTTGCATTTCCGCTCAAGTCAGACAAATAGCGTCCAGTGTCATGTTCAGGGCAGGTCACCCAAGCCTGACAGAAATGCTTCCAGTGGGGTCTGACCTCTCAAGAGAAACATCTGGAACCTTTACTTCCGTGTCTCCATATCAGGATAACGGAGGGTAGAGAAGAAAGTACCTCTCCCTCCCCTGCCTGCCCGAAACCACGTGAGGCTCTCAGCAGCTCTGGCGTGAGAGCAAGGAGTAGGAGAGCCAGTTAGCAGTGTTGGCGCGGGATTCTTTAGGCGTGGTAGTCGCAGCTCAGCTTCCTGGCCTTCATCTTTGAGTGTGGAATTCTGTGGGGAGCTCTCATCACAGGAGAGTGTAATTACAGACTGGGGATAAAAATATCTTTTTAATGACTAGCGAATCATTAAGAGGTCTTGACATGGGTGGGAACCAAATACAGTCCTGTGTTTTGATGAAGGGACAATGGGTGGGAACCAAATACAGTCCTGTGTTTTGATGAAGGGACACGAGCTTAGATTGTCGCCAGCCACGCTACAGTTTTTGCTGTGTCTCCCCTCTTCAAATGTCAGTTGACTCGATAAGGTCTGTAAGAAGATCTCTATCAGGGTTGGCGGCAAAGGGCTGAGCCCTCTGGAGGGGACTTGCAGCTTCTGTATTTGTTCATTTCCGGTGACATAGCTTTGGCATCCGCCTCAGGTGATTCATTACCCTGGTCCCGGCGCACATTTCTCAGGTCTTCTCACTTGAGTGGGACTATAGACCAGGAATCAGAGGTAGAAAAAAAAATAATGAAGACAAACAGCTTTCTAAAACACCCCGAAGAGGCCCGATTATAATTTTCCACTGTAAATCAAATAATTACTTGCCGTACATATTTTCTGGTTTGTTATAAGTTCACTAGCATTTTCCCTAAGGAGTCATAAATCCAGCTGTAGGAATCAAAGTCACAGACTGCTTAAGCAGATTTATGTTTCAAAGTGGCACTTTTCGTTGTTGTTTTCAAGGCAAATGCTGAGCAGAGTTAGAGTTTAAAACCCAGAACTTTGAATTCTTGTCTTACCAAGTTCGTTTTCAAAAGCAGACTGATGTCCCAAGAGATTGTCCTTGAGATCAGTTAACTCCTGAAACAGGGTCTTAATCCATTGATTTCAAACCCAAGCATGGACGCCCTACTCTTCCGTTGGAATGCACAGTCCTAAAAGTTGGGGCCAGCACCCTTAGCTGACTTATGAGATACATTTGAGGGTCTGCTGAGCACTTACAACACTGGAACCAGTTAATAGAGATGAGACACATCTCATTTGTTTCCCGAGGGTAAGAAGGTAAGAACTCCCTATGAAGTGACAAGATGTCTTGTCACCCATCTGAGCTCTAAGCCCCCTGAACCTGGACTCTCCACATGATCACTCAGGAGCATGATCTGCTTAGAAACTAGACATCGCTGTTGTTGTTAACTTGCCCCTCCCACCTCAGTCAGTCAGTCCTGCTGTACAAAGTCCTAGTTGTTTCTTCTAAAGGGTCTCTAATACCTCTCCTGGCCTGCAGCCAGCCACTGACTCTGAGAGGGAAGAGGGCCCACTGGGCCCCCCTGCCTTCCTTATGAGCCTTTGCGTCACCCTAAGAAATTGAGCTGAAACCCAGGCTTCCTCTCATAGCATTTCTGGGCCTGCCATTATTAATCTGCCAAAAGGACTTAATGGGATTAGTTCATAGAACTACCATGAATTTACAGCGTGTTCCCTATGAGGAAGAGGCCTGGCCTGGGAGGCGCCCTTGTGACAATCGTCATTACTGAGAGATAGCCGAATGCAGGGTTAAGCTAAAGTCAGGCTCGGAATCTCTCAATCTAATCCAGGTTCCATTAGCCTGTCGAACTGTGTAAACAGGGGGATTAATTGAGATGATGTTGGGTGAAGATGCCTCGGTGCAGAGCTACTGTTGTGGACTGGGAGGGAGAGGCCAGCCCTTTCGTGGGATGAGTCACCCAAAGCTTTCTAAGATGGCTTATTTGCTGTGCTCCATCGCTAAGTGAAACAGATGTCCTCCTGGTGAACTCCCGGGCCGCTCCTCTCTTGGGAGCGTAGGCCTACCTAGCTTTTGTACGGGAGCTGCTGCTGACCATCTGAAGATGGGGAGAGCAGGCTCACCTGTGCTTGGATTCCTGGGGTCACCTGTAGCTTCTTAGGGTAACCACCAACCCCATTTT
The DNA here is from genome assembly GCA_028555095.1 of Dicrostonyx torquatus. NCBI lineage: Eukaryota > Metazoa > Chordata > Mammalia > Rodentia > Cricetidae > Dicrostonyx > Dicrostonyx torquatus. The sequence continues at coordinate 2,163,293 of JAQHUG010000194.1, read as the reverse complement.
CTTCCCATGTGTTTACGACTCCAGGTGCCTAAACCAAAGCGTCTCTGCATTGATACTGGTTCCTGTTCTTTCTTGTGCAGGCTCCAATCCATGGAGGGTACTTTTGGGGTAAAGGTATATCATTTGTCACTTGAATACATGGCCATTTATTAAATATAGGCCATGAATGAATTAATACATTAATGTATTCAAAACAATGACTGGTACGTAGCAAGCAATACATGAGTAATTCCCCTCCATTCATTCGTACATTTATTGGACTCTTTCCCAGTGGATATCACTGAGTAGCCTCTACTTGGAAAAACCAAAACAAATACTATGGCTCACTGTCTCCTTTCCAAACATTGCACTTGCCCACTTAGTGCCTTAGCAGTCTCTGGGGCCCAGGGCACACCCGCATTGCTGCCCCTTGTCTCCCTGGTCACTAGCACAGGACCTGATGAATTGTAAGTGTCTTAAGACAATGTATGCTGAGAAAATAAATGAATGCTCGTTAAAGCCTTTTTGTGATCGCCTCAATTTAGTCATCAAGCCATGCGGTTCAGTTTGAGCGGTCACATTTTCTTTGTTTGGCCAGCTGTCTGGAGGACACCTAGTCCCAGTGTGTCTGGTGAATATTTCCTTCTCTTCTGTGCTGTGGGCACATCCAGACCCCTTCCAGACACTGCAGCCAAGTCGTAGAAACCCAGACAAGGACTCATGGGATAGGTTAGCCATGCCAGATCAGGCCGGAAGGAATGCCTGAGAGCCATCTTCATGGAGGTGTCAGTTATTCACTCAAGAGAATGTTACCCCCTATCCCCAGTTCTGAGATGAACTCTGTTGTTTAACTCTTCCCGCATCTACTCGGGAATTCTAGGTCAATGGTGGTCCTCAGACACCTCAGTCTGTGCTCTTGAACTGGGCACTTAGAAGCAGCTTTGACAAGAAGGCCCTGACTCCTCACTTGGCCCCACAGGTAACCAGCAGCTGCGTGGAAGTCCGGCTTCTGCCTTCATTTGAGTCTCCACCCTGGCCGAAGGCACAGAGGCGGTTTTGCCTTACTGTTTGCTTTGACGTCACCTTGAATTTCAGGAGAAAACTTCTATCTAGAGGTGATCTGTTGCTGTCCCTTCCTTCTGCTTCCAAGCGGATCTGGTGATCGTCCATGAGAGTGTGGTGAGGCTATGCTTTCAGTCATGATTAATAACTTGTTTGACCACCTGGCAGGACTGATGACCTTGTGGGACAGACCACCTGGCAGGCCAGATCACCTGGCAGGCCAGACCACCTTACAGGACCGACCACCTTACAGAACAGACCACCTGGCAGGACTGATGACCTTGTGGGACAGACCACCTGGCAGGCCAGACAACCTGGCAGGACCGACCACCTTACAGGACAGACCACCTTACAGGACAGGCCACCTTGCAGGACCATAGGTGAGACAAGATGAGTCAGTGCTGGGCAAGGCCAGATCTTGACCAGACAGCTTAACTATGCATACTGCTTGTCCTCCATTAGAACCCAGATCTTATGGTAGTCCTAAGACAGATCTGGAGGCCACTGGCTCTCTTTATTTGCTCTTCTTTTCACTATGGCCACTTTGACTAAATCTCCCTTTTCTGCTTTTCAACGTTATCTTTATGTTTAAATGTTGTATTGAAGTGAGGGGCCGTGACCAGCTTTTACAGGCTCTTAGAGCCTAGGCCTTTATGCTAAAAACTATAGCAACACTCTTAGACAGGTTGATGGATTCCTGCTCCATTTGGATGGCTGGGAAGTAGCAGGCCACAGAGGGGGAAAGTATTTCTGAGTAGTTTTCCATAGTAAAGGAAAGAGAGCAGCAGCAGGTATGGCTCTAGCTGGTTGTGGAATATAAAGGCTGGTCTACCTTCAGCATATATGGTGAATTTCATGCATATAGGTTTGTACTACACTCACTAAGTGTTCCCCAAAGGTTCATGGGTTAGCTACTCCTTCTGCCTGGAGTGCTGTTATGAGGCAGTATGGCTTTAGGAGGCAGTAGGGAATAGTGGGGAGAGGTTAGGTCATTGGGGCCATGACTTGAAGAAGATACTGATACCTTGTTCCTTCTCTCTCTCTTTTAATTTATTTACTATATATAAAGAGTTCTGTCTGCATGTATCCATTGATGTATGGATGTTATGGGGAGAGATGGCTCCTCTTGCCATAGACCCTAGAACAAAGATTCCAAGGACCCAGAGACTGAAAACTGGTGAAGATTGAATTTTTTCCATTAGTACAAACATGTCTTCTATTAGTTGATTCACCTCAGTTAATTGCTATGACAATGGAAGCCTGAATAGTATAGTTTTCAACTTGCATTATTGTGCCCTGTTGTATGATTTCTCCGGAGCAGTGATTCTACCCAGAATTCTTTCTCAAGTGTAGCATACAATGGTGAGAACGGCTTACGTAAGCAAGTATAGTAGTATAGTCGTATAGTAGTATAGACGTATATTCGCCGTATAGTCGGAGTCCATAGTGCAGTGGGAGTGGCTTTCACATTTTACAAACCCAGGAGCAGGCCGTAGCACCTCGCCCATCATCAAGACAGTGTCATTTTTGAGCATTGCTGTGTGCCACTCAGTTGCTAAAGACTGTGCCATTCAAATTGGTCTTGTTGGCAGCATCATGGAGTTTGAATCAAGACCCTTCTTGGGCACCCCATGCAGTTTTTAATGTAAAATCAACTATGCTTGGTGAGATTATGTGTTTTCCCAACAGACAATGGAAAAGAAATGGGATTTGAATGTGAAAGAAATGAGATCTGGTTTTGACCTCCAACGCTAAGCTCTTAACCTCTTTAACACCATCGCTCACTTGCCAAGTTGTTCACCAGTGGGAAACCACGTCTTTAAAATGAAAAACTGGATGTTGAGACTGGTGTCTCTGTAGCTATCTATGGCTGTGAGTCTTCCTTTCTGAAAAATGTTCATCATACTGCCAGGTTTGAGCAGATGGAAAGTGGTGGAGACATGCCATGCTTTGCCTTGCTCTAGGTTGGCTGCCCACAGGTCTGTGCAGGCATCCTTGTTGTGTAGTTGAGAAACCTAGCTGATAAATGCTACTCTTCCAGCTCTTCTAAGATACAGCACGAGAGCAGGGCTAGCACACACGTTTTGCACGGTCAGCACAGAAGCACTCGAGTTCTGGTAGGAGCAGTGATTTCAGACATACCACCAAGGTACCCTCAGAGAAAGAAACCAGGAAACACACCCTATTCAAACAATTCCAATGAGTTAAGTATTTAGGAATATGCCTAACTAAAGAAGAGAAAGGCCTCCACCATGGAAATTTTAAGACCAAACAAGGAAATCAAAGATGAAACCAGATGATGAAAAGATTTTCTGAGCTCCTAGTTCGGCAGAATTAATATCTTTGAAAAGAGCTAGACTACAAACGTTAATCTATAGGTTTAATATAGTACCTGTCAAAAATTCTGATGCTGTATTTAACAGATTTAGAAAAAAATACCCAAAACTTCATAGGAAATCACAAAAATAAATAAATGAAAAACACCCATGAGTAGCCAAAGCAATTTTAAGGAGTAAGAACAGTCTTAGGAATATTGTAGTAGCCAAGCTCAAATTATATTACAGCACTATAGTGAAAGATACAGTTTGGTACTGGCATAAAAATAGACAGGTAGACTAGTGAAATAGAATAGAACGAATGGAAATAACTGGAAAGAAACCAGCAAAGCTATGTCCACTTAATTTTTGACAAAGGAGTCAAAATCATGCATTGACAAAAGCTAGCCTGTTCAATAAATGATGCTGTAAAAACTGGACATCTACTGACAGAAAAATGGAGCCAGATACATATCTTTCACCTTGTACAAAAATCAATTCAGAATTGATCAGTGACCTTAATTTAACAGCCCAAATGCTGGAACTTCCAGGAGAAAACATAGGAAGTACTTTAACAGACATTGGGGTGGGCAAGCAGTTTCTAAACAGAACATCAATAGTTCAATGATTAGCCCCAAGGAGTAACAGGCAGGACTTCATGAAAATAAAAAATAATTTAACTGAATGTGGTCGCTCACACCTTTAATCTCAGCACTCAGGAAGCAGAGGCAAGTGGATCTCTGTGTTTGAGGCCAATCTGGTTACAGAATGAGTTCCAGAGCTACACAGAGAAACCTTATCTTGAGAGGGGGAGAGGAGGGAGAGTAAGGGAGGGAGGGAGGAAGAAGAAGAAGAAGAAGGAGAAGGAGAAGGAGAAGGAGAAGGAGAAGAAAAGGAAGAGAAGGAAGGAAGAAAAGAAAGAAACAAAGAAAGAAAGAAAGGAAGGAAGGAAGGAGGGAAGGAAAAAGAAAGAAAGAGAGAGGGGGAAAGAAAGAAAGAGAGAAAGAAAGGGGAGCTGGTGCTGAGATACTGATTCTGTGGGTTGCTATCTGAGTGTTCATCAGGAGAATTTTGCTTGTTGGTTCCAGGTTAATTTTGCTACAAGTGACTTTTTTAAATATCACTGGCCTTTTGTAAAACGTGGACTTTCTACAGCTTGTAGGAAACTGTTTCCAGAGAGACATAGTGATAAGCCTGTTCTCTGAATCCATGCATGAATTGCATGAAAGATTCTACAAACTAAGATAGAAAAATCAGAATAAATATTGCATTTGTGGTTTAAGAAATGGCTAAAAGTAGGAAATTATACTTCCAGAGGAAAAATATGGTAAAAACCATTTGGTTCTGATTAATTTTTTTGGTTAGCATCACTGTACTCTTTCCAATTCAATCATAAAATGAAAGCACTTTTAAAATGTATTGCTGATGCTTTTTAAAGCCCATCACTTAACAGAAACATTTATGTTATCTCTTTTGGTTTCTGAAGCAAGACATAAAGCCCTCCTTCTATATACCTATTTTACAAATAAAGAAACTGCGGTGTGAGGGCAAGAGACATGAGGGGTCTCTTACTCTACCTTCTACTGTAATTGCCCATGTTGAGGGGCTTTGACAGTGAGAGCCCAGAAAGACATAACACTGGGATTCAACAGGCACCCCCAAGAGGAATTACAAGGCCTTTTGCATGTGGCCACTCAGCCCACTGGAGACCATTCCAGTCTCAACTCAGCCAATCTTATCATCCATGGTTTGTCTCTACAGTAGCACAGTTGGCAGAAGCACAGGAGTATTGGTTTCCCTGATTACAGGGACATTGGAGACCATGACTGATCAGTTTAGACCAAAATTCCAGCCATAAGGGTTCTGGAAATTTGCACTGCTGTGGCAAATGTAGAAAAAGTCGCAGTCGGAAATCGTATCCATCACACATGCCTGTGTTTACTCTTGGAATCTGAAGGGACTGATGGTTTTGACTCCGCAGTGATCACCAGAGCTGAGACAAGAATTCCAGTCTGATGTAGAGGCAAGCCAGTCTTTGGGTCTTAATACCATAGCTTCTATCTGATTGGAATTATCTTTGACAGGTATTGGGCGGTGTCCCTAATATTTTTCAACTAAAGAGATGGAGAGATATGTCTGTATTAACATGTATCTGTCAAAGGCTCTTTTGTTGTTTTTTCTAGAGCTTTCTGGATTTTTGTCAATGTCTTTAGACTTAAATATATACCCTCTACTGAGACGTCCTTATCATCTTGGAAAGTGTTGTAGATTGTCAACCAAATTTGAGATATTTCTCCACTGAGTGCTGCCAAGTTCAATGTAGTTCCTTTTCTCAGTGTCCCTGAATAAGTAGGGGGCATCAGGAGTAATAAACAGATCAGAAGTCTTTTTTTACCTGTCTCATGTTTTAAGTTTCAAAGTGGGAAAAATGGCCTTAAATTTGTATATACCTGCACATCTAACATCGTCAATGCGATGGGGACAACTTTTGGTAACTCAGCTCTAGCCACAGCAATCTGGAATTCTGTGGGAGAGAGATGCATCTAGTGTAAATTGTGTAAATTCAGAGTCGACAAAGGACAGGGGTCACATAGGTGGCTCAGGAACTACATAGGATTCTGCCATTTTCTCTTTCCTTGACTTTGTTTCAGATTTAAGCTGACATTCCCAGCCACATGGGGTCCTTGTGGCAGCTGTAAAGTCCAGATGTTTAGCTGCAGAAATTTGGCCCATATCTTGTTAATCTGAGAGACACATGAGTGGGGGACAGGGAACGTTGGCAGCTGAATTGTCACTCTGCATATTCCTTTGAGTAGTCAAGAATGGGCAAGTTAGGAGCATTCTGTCTGTTTCTTTCACACTCAGAAAGATTTAAAAGAGTAAAATAGAAATGAGTTATGTCTTGAAACCCAGAAATTATTTCAAGTGGCTTGCTAGGCATTTGTACTGGGATGATGGTTAATGTTGAAATGTGTGTGTGTGTGTGTGTGTGTGTACATATATAGTAACTTTTCCGATTTTTTTATTGTACAAATGAAGAATAGCATTTAAACAACAAGAAAAACAAATTGTTAGCCAGAAAGAAAAATGTGGTCATTAAGTTTAACTATTTCTCTGCAAGCTGCGTTAATGGCGCAGTCCCATGGACAGAGGGAATCACAGCTGTAGAAGCCAGAGTCTCCTGAAAGTTGAGAGTGTCATTCACACTGAATGTTACTAGCCCCCTTGTCCTCCAGATTTCATTGCCTTCATCATCTAGATGTCATGTGTTGCTATGAAGAGAGCCTGTGCCCCTGATTTACACAAATATATTCAGATGCCTTTCTACCAAATATTTTGAGATCCTAATTTGTTTGTGAATCTGAAACATTGCATATTTAAACAGGGATCTAGTGACACACTTATCAATCAGGAGAACAAATGACAAAGTGTGGATTTAGAATGGGCCTGCTCTTCCACATACCTGCTATCATTCTCCACCACATCTGTGACCAATGGAACTTTGGCTCAAACTGCTCCTGGAAAGGTAAGCATCCATCTGGGTTCCTGGTTGAAGGGCTCAGCTCTCTAGGCCTTTGACCTGGGAGGAACATCTTGTCACCTCAACCCCACCCACCAAACCTCAGAGGCCCAGAATAACCTCCAGCACACACCACTACCATCCTCCACCATATCCATGACCACCAGAGCCTTGGCCCAAGCTGCCCCTAGAGAGGTAAGTGTCTGAGTTCCTGGTTGGAGGGCTCAGTTCTCTAGGCCCTTGCCCTGGGAAGAACATCCCGTTACCCCACTCCCACCCACCAAGCCTGGGAAATCCCGAGCAGCCTCTACACATCTGCTACCATCCTCTACCACATCTGTAACTACTGGAGCATTGACCCAGACACCCAGAGAGCCTTGGCCAAGAATGCCCCTGGAGGTGATTCCCAGAGCCTTATCAGCACCCATTAGAGGCACAGACCCACCTGTACCAGGAGGAAGAGGGACCCCCTGAAGCACAGGCCATACATGTACCACCCACTGGAGGAAGAGATGGACAGACAGCAGTGTAAGAACACATCCAACAGCATATGGATGACCAATATGGCACCACCAGAAACTAGTGGTCTTACAACAGGAAGACTTGAACATCCTAACCCAGAAGAAGTGGAAGAAAATGACCTTCAATATAACCTTATGAAGATTATAGAAAGCCTTAAAGAGGAAATGAAAATTGACCTTAAAGAAAGGAAAAGACAAACAAAAAAT
>JAQHUG010000194.1:2126417-2153086 GCA_028555095.1 Dicrostonyx torquatus | reverse complement strand
CCTCATAAAACATTGATGCAAAAATACTCAATAAAATACTGAGAAACTGACTCCAAGAACATTTAAAAAAAATCATCCACCATGATCAAGTTGGTTTCATCCCAGAGATGCAGGGATGGTTCACCATATGAAAATCTACCAATGTAATCTACTATATAAATAAACTGAAAGAAAAAAAATCACGTGATCATATCATTAGATGTTGAAAAGGTATTTGAGAAAATCCAACACCCCTTCATGTCTAAACATAATAAAAGCAATATATAACAAGCCAACAGCCAACCTCAAATTAAATGGAGAGAAACTCAAAGTAATTCCATTAAAATCAGGAGCAAGAAAAAGCTGTACACTCTCTCTTAGATTTATTCAACATAGTACTCGAATTTCTAGCTATAGCAAGAAGACAACAAAAGAAGAACAAAGAGACACAAATTGGAAAGGAAGATTTCGCTATTTGCAGATGATATGATAGTATACATAAGTGACCCCAAAAATTATACGAGGAAACTCCTACAGCTTTAGTAATATGGCAGGATATAAGATCAACTTAAAAAATTCAATAGCCCTCCTATATATAAGTGATAAAGGGGCTGAGAAAGAAATCAGAGAAACATCTCCATTTATAATAGCCAAAAATAGCATAAAATATCTTGGGTTAATGCTAACCAAAGAAGTGAAAGACCTGTACAACAGAAACTTTAGCCTCATAGAATGAGTCTGTGGACCCACTCTGAGGTGTATTTTGTGGAACAGTTTGAGAAGTATTGGCATTAACGCTCTAGAGATATAGTGGAATTTGACAGAGAATCTGATTGGTCCGGTCTTGGACTTTTCTTTGTCAGGAGATATCATTTGCTATGGATTTAAGTTGTTCATATTTTCTCAATTTAATTTTGGTGGGTTGCATGTGCATAAGAATATATATGTTTCTTCCGAATTTGGAGAATATATATTTTCTAAGCATTCTTTGGTATTCATCTGAATTTCACATGAATCTGTAATAATTTTCCCTTTATCATTTCTAATTTGGGTTCTCTCTTTTATTTTTTAGTTAGCTTGGTTAGAGGGTTGTTAATCTTGTTCACATTTTCAAACAACAAACAATTTTATGTTTGATTGATTATATATTGTTCTTTTATGCTTTATTTCTTTATTTTCTGACCTGATCCTTATTATTGTTTAGTATTTTGGGCTTAGGCATATTCTCATTTTGTCAAGACCTTCAAGTACATCATTAAGTCATTTATTTGAGAATGCTCTGATTTTTTTAGTGTAAACATTTATGGATATATATTTCCTCTTAGAACTGCCATAGCTATATCCCAAAGATCATATTTATTTGGTTCTAGGAGTTTTTAATTTTCTTCCCTGATTTCTTCAGTGGTCCACTAATCATTCAAGAGTTTGTTGCTTACTCTCCAAATATTTCTGTAGTTTCTCTTGCTAATTATTTCTAGACGTATTTCATTGCAGTCTGGTAAGATAAAAGAAATTGCTTCTGTTCTTTTGTATTTGTTAAATCTTGATTTATGGCATTAAATGTAATGGTGATTTGAATGAGAATGGCCCCCATAGGCTCATATGTTTGAATACTTGATCCCCAGTTAGTGAATCTGAGAAGGATTAGGAGAAGACATATCATTAGGGGTGAGAATTGAGATTTCAAAAACCTGTCTCAGACCTAGTCTTTCTTTTTTTTTTTCTGCCTGGCACTTGCGGATCAGGATATAAATGGTCCAGCATCATGCCTGCTTGCCTACCCTCATGCTCCATGCCACAATGACCATGGACTAACCCTCTGAAACTGCAAGCAAACTCTTAATTCAATGCTTTCTTTTTAAGAGTTGCCTTGATTGTGATGTATCATCACAGCAATAGAACAGTAACTAAGACAACAGACTATTTTTGGCTGATGTTCATGGAGAAGGTTTATTATGTACCTGTAGATTCATGTTTTTTTTTCCTATGGTGTAGTTTAACTGTGGAATCTACCTGTTGATTTTTGTTTTGGATGACCAGTGTAAAGTGAAGAGTGAGGTATTGAAGTTGCCTCTTATGATTCTATCAGGACCTATCTGAGCCTTAACATGTATCACTTTTGTTTTGTGAAACTGGGATATCTAACACTTGGTTGTATCTCTTGATGAGTTGGTCCTTTTATTAATATTTAATAGCCTCTCCTTTTCCTGGATAATCTTGGTTTGAAGTGTATTTTATCAAGTACCAGAATAGCTATACTCCATAGAGTTTAGTTTCAATTTTTTGTTTTTGATAGGATGACTTCGATCCTTTGATTCTTAGTCTGTGGGTATCTTTGATAGTGAGATATGTTTCTTGGCAAAACATGTAGTTGGATCTTGTTTATTAATCCAGCCAGCTAGTCTGTGCCTCTTTATTGGTAAGTTTAGGCCATTTACATTTAAGGTTATTATTAAGGTATGTTTACAATTCCAACCATTTTGTTGGTTGTTTTCTGGTTGATTTGTTACTTTCTTTCTCCTACTAATAGTAGGGACTTGCTGCTTTGGTGTGCTGGATATGGTGAATTCCTTCTTAAGTTTCCTTTACTAATTTTCCCCCTCAACAATTTTATTCATTTCTGCACTTTAATGAATACCTTTTTTCCACCTCTGTACTGTGTTTCTCTATGCATCTTCTTCAGTGCTGGTTTGCTGGTCATGAACTGTATTAGTTTGTGTTTACTTTATTTTGAAATTTCCTAATTTCTCTGCCAATTTTAACTGATAGCTTTGTTAAGTTTGGTAATCTTAGTTGGTAGCTATTTATGTTCAGGGACTGAAATACATTGTTCCATACTTTTTCTTTTGAGAGTGCTGATGAATGATCTAATGGTATTTTGAGGTGCCTGTTTTTGTGAGTTGGTCCTTTCCCCTTATAGCTTTTAATGTTGTTTCTTTGCTTTGTGTTTTTGACATATTAACTCTAAGACTTATGTAAGTTATAAGTCTTATATTGTCCCTTATTTAGCATTTCTTCTCTAATAATGTCTATTTGAGGTTCTAAATGCATCTTGTATTTAGAAGCCTGGTTTTTTTTTTGTTTGTTTTTTTGTTTTTTTTAGATTTGGGAAATTTTGGCCATAAATTCTTTGAACAGATTCTCTATGCCTAAAGGCATAGATGTTTACCTCAGATCCCTTCTTCTGTTCCATAAATTTGCAGGCTTAGTGTCTTCATTCTATCCAGTTATTGGACTTTGTGGTCATGCTGATTTTATTTCTTTCAGTGTTTGGATATGATGTTTCACCAGCCTTGTCCTCTAGCCCTGATATTCTTTCCTTACTTGACCATGTCTATTGGTGATGCTTTCCAGTGTGTTTTTATTTTATTCATTGAGGTATTCATTTACAACATTTCTGCTTAGTTTTCTTTCCAAAACAATTTCCTTGCTCAATTTTTCTTCCACATTGTTGACTTTCTTATCCATGTTGCTGATTTCCTCATCCATTCAGCTCTATTCTCTATGCGGTCGACTTTCCTCTCTGAGCCTGGATTGAATTCATCTGTTGGTTTGTATTGTCTCTGGGGTCATTGATGATTTTAACTAGTATTCTTTTGATAATCTTCATTTGATATGTTTCTCTTTTGGTACTGTTGAATTCAGCATTTTTATCTTTTGATGGATTCGAGTTGCTTTGCTTTTTCATGTTTCTTTGTTGAGATTTGTGCTTCCATTGGTTTCAATTTCTCTTTTGGCTTTGGAGACATTCTTATAGAACAGTCAATTCCCGAGGCCTCAGTCACCCCTACTACCCAGAGAACATTAACTTTCACAACAGCAATAATATAGCACAATAATCGATATAGACTTACACTTAAAATTTATCAAAGCTGGCCGGGTGATGGTGATGCACGCCTTTAATCCCAGCACTCGGGAGGCAGAGGCAAGCGGATCTTTCTGAGTTCGAGACCAGCCTGGTCTACAAGAGCTAGTTCCAGGACAGGCTCCAAAGCTACAGAGAAACCCTGTCTCGAAAACAGCCAAATAAATAAATAAATAAATAAATAAATCAAAGCTCACCAACAGAGCCTCAGGGACCATACCTAGGAATTGTCATACCCAAAGCAGAATACACTATGAAGAAAAAGTTATTTAAGATAAATATGTGAAGAGCAAATGAATGAGATTAAGGAAGGGAGAAGAGAATGGAGAAACCAAACTAGTAAATTAGGGAAAGACGAGGGCTGTAGAAGACTGTTAGAGGAGGTGAGAAACGGCATGAGATTAGACACAATTAAAGATCATAAGAAGAAAAAAGTGAGTTTCCAACAAAGAGAAAAAGTGAAAGCAAAACTGCGTAAATGTGAGGAGTAAAAATTAAAACATATGTTTAAAAATGACAGAATAAAGTAAAAATGTCACTCACTAGAAGTATGATGGGATGGAGGAAGAACACATAGGCCAAAGAAATGGAAAAGATAAAATACTGCTCAATGATGAAACCAATATGTAAACAGATAAAATTATGAAAAGGACCAGAAAATTGATTTTAAATATGACAGCATAAAAATTCTGCTAAAAGTATAATAAAAAGAAAATATTAAGCACACGAGGTAGGCAAAGGACAAAGAAAATAAAGCTGTTGTACTTTCCTCTCTAAAACCTGGAAGCTGTCAGCTCTGTGCACTGGGGTGGGGTGGGCGTCAAATGAGCTTGGGTCTTTTCTCACCTGAACCTGCACTGGGCAAGTGTCTGGCGAGCACCAGAACTATCATTAGTTCAGCAGCTTCCCGTCTTTCCATATCAGAGGTCTCTACTCGCAACACCGAGCTTTGTGCCTGGTGAGCTGGGAAGCCTCTCTCACTCTCTAGAGACTCCCAAGACCTCCCCTCCACCCACACACACTCATCCAGGATAGCTACTGTTTTTCTGGGGACATCTCTCAGTACGTTGGAAGAATGAGAAGTAACCACAGCACTAGGGGCTGTGAAGGCAGCCGACCCACTGCGTACTTTCAAAATCTCCCAAGTATGAACCACCCTGCGAGTGATGCTCTTCGGAGGCCTCAGCCTCTAGAATAGTGAGCGGCAGCAAGGTGCCCCACTTGGTCTCATCTCCGGGCTACCAACCTCCAGTGCTGCTCTCAGCTGATGAGGTCTATTCCCCGCCATCTGAGGTGGGCTTATGCACTTCGCTGCCCGAGGTGAACCGCCTACTGCCTGTCCTTTTGGATTTGTCAGCGGCAGCCTCTTGTCGTCTGTAGCTGCCTCACAGGGCTGTCTGTTGGCTCAAAGCAATGGCACGTTAAGACTCCTCAGCTTACTGATTTTCCTTGGTCTCAGGCACAACCCCACCCCCCAGCTGTTCATTTGTTGTTGTTCGGTTGGTTGGTTTTTTGTTTTGTTTTTTCCAGACAGGGTTTCTCTGTGTACCCCTGGCTGTCCCGGAACTTAAGTTTATAAAACCCCACTAAATGTGAGCAAGCACACTGTGTTTCTGTGTTGTCTGAGTCATTTTAGGAAGAGCAGAGAGGCAGTCACATAACGTCCTGCTTGTAGATCAGAAGTAGAGGAGACCTGGGCTGTGCAATTTGTCCCCGCGGCGAGACTGTCTTCGGGGACTGTTCCTTTAGCATACGTGATCTATCACTAACCCCAAGTGGATGGAAGCAGAGTTGAACTGAGTTAAATTGTGGAACTGCAGCCAAGGCCAGAGAAGTGTCTGAGGTGGCTTCCTACCTCCCCTTAAACGTTTGAAGTCAGGAAAGCTCGGCGAGAAGCAGATCAACATGGATGCCTCGCCACTCCTAGGTGGAGGATTCGTCGCCACCCTGTGGGCACCATGGTTGGATGAGACAGGAGCCAGGGTACTGAATACTAAGGTCCCACGAGGAAAGGGCAAGGCTGAGACCGGAGGGACCCAGACTCTGCCCAAAGGAACCACTGCCAGGCTTTAGTAATGTGTCCAATGCAGTACGTGGTGTAATCATGCAGCAAGCCGCAAAGCTGCGGCCATATTTGTGAAACCCATCAAAGAAACAGCTCATCACCTGCTCTGTGTGCATTCAGTTTCTGTCCATTGCGGCCAGGCTTGCAGTCTTTCCTGTCCTTTGATCTGCTTAGCTTCTCTCAAATGCTGTCTTGGTCCTGCTCACGCCGCAGCCGTGTCTAGAAGGATTCCAGCCTCAAAGGGTAAGTAGCGTTCCCAATGCATTGCAGGTAGCTTTCGCTTTTTAATTGTGGTTCAGGGAAATGCCAACCTGAAGGGTTTTTTTTCTTTAAAAAAAAAAAAAAAACAAAAAACACATGACAAAGCATAAGGCTTTATGATTAATTACCTTGAGTTCAGATATAATTTAAACATATTGACTTGTCTGAAGTAAGAGCCAGACAGAGAGCTGGGGAGACAGGAAGTACCTGGAGAGTTGCTGAAACAGGCTGCAAGGAACGCTATGGGGGCGGGGGGGGGGGGAAGGGGGGGAGGAGGGTTTGGACATCATCACTTAACTGATCTCCATAGCTAGGCAGAAAATGGCCACAACTGCTGATGGTCAGTGGAATCCAAGAGATAAATTATGGCTGAGCCCTGACTCCGAAATGAATGGAAAGTTAGTCAATAATTCAATTTTGCACAATCTTAAAATATTAGTTCTGAAACTATCCATTACATTTTTTTTTCTTTTCACATACATGGTTCTATCCAGAGATTTCGGCTGGAGGCCCAGAGCTGCTGTTGCTAATCCCTACCTAGCCTGAACTGGTGGGATGGCAGTCTCTCTGCTCTGAGGTGGCTTCCTGGCTGCTGGGAGGCCCTGCAGATTCTGCAGCAGTGAATGAAGACTTGAAAGCAGCCTGATGAACCTTGAGCTGGGTAGCCAGGCTACTCCCGGGACTTTCTGTCTGTGGGGCTGGCTGGAAGAATGAAATGGATTTCTTTTCTGCAAACTGGGACCAGATGCGGGTCTTTTTTTTTTTTTTTGTAGAAAGGCTAAAAATCCAACCAGCTGCTTTCAGTTTTTGATAATGGATTATGGTGTTGAGGGTTTGCACCCACTTTGATGCTCATGCATGAGAAAGCAAAATGTGAGCATTTGGGCTAACCTCACGATTTTAACCACCCTTTGCGTGATTCAGCGACCCCTTGAAGCCCAGCGGAACCATTCCACGCCATCTGGGTGACGGGAACGCCATCCATCGAGGCCTGCTCACAGCCTAGTCACCCCCCGAACTCGCCCCTAGCCTTGTGGAGGTTCTTCAGCTCAGCACAGAGCTCTGACTTCCTGACGGCTTGGCATCGGGCCTGCTGCTCCTCTCTTTCACCCTGTGGCTCCTTGAAACCTGCAGCTGGGCAAGAATTTCACACGTCTAGTGAGAGCAGCTTTTCCAATACACTGTCTTTGCCATGTCAGATATGGACGGGCCAGCTCCAGGATCCAAGGAGGAGGCACGTTCGCTGGTAACTTCACCTCCGCTGAGTGGAGTGGCCAGAAGGAGGAAAGTGGGAAAGGAGGAGGCAGATGCACACTTCCTGTCACCTCTGGTCAAGGCTCCCGGGAGGGAGGTGCTTCACATGATCCTCTAACCTACTGAAGAGCTTCTACAATAGCATAATAACGCAGAGGGGTCTCTAAGAACTGCTCACACCATTGAAAATAGAAAAATAAAGCGACCAGGTCATTTCACCAAATTTTGGTAAAAAGAGCCCTATTGATTAGGGTGTTCAAGGGAAACAGAACCAGGATGGCGGTTGGGGAGGGAGTCCTGCTTCTAGTCCCCTCTCTCCTAGGGACTGCAGTCTTCTCTCTTCATGAAGCACATTCTGCTTTACTCACAGGCTAGTCACGTGAATGTGAACCTGGACCAAAATGTCTCTGCACAACAATCTCTAGACGGTTGTTGTTCAAAGAAACACCTAGCTGTTGTGGCCTAGACGAGCAGACACAGAAAGTTCCCACCAGAAGAGGTTAGTGTTAGTGTATTAGTTAGTTGGTGTTTTGTTTTTGTTTTTGTTTTTTTGTTGTTGTTTCTTGAGAGAGAAAGAGAACTGGGTTCAAAAGAAGGTTCTGTGTTAAAGGAGAGAGTGACTAACCGGTCACCACACATCTCTATATGCATACTGCACGTGTGTATGCAGATACCTGTGTGCCCCACGCACACCCATGTAGAAGGACCAATGAGCCCTATGTCAAGGAGGCAGACAATCAGTAAAACAATTAGAGACACACAACTTGTCAAGTCCCAAATGTTTCCTGTCTGGAATTTAAAAAAAAAAAAAAGAAGGAAACCTTGGCCTGGAAATGCTCTGAGACCATCCATTCTTCTTGTTGGAATGTCCGATGGTGAAAGTTTCTTTTCTTTTTCCAAACTTTGAAGCTCAAATGTCAAGATGTCCTGCAAGAAATCTTTGCATGGGATACTCCCTTCCACTTCTGGATGCTTGAGGATGATGGATCAGCATGGGGAGAGTTCTCTTCAAAGTCGCCTGCTGGCCTGTGTGTTTGCTAAAGGGCAGCAGTGACCTGGACCCAGATGCCACTATTTTACAAGGAAGAAATCTGTCATCTGAGAAATGACCAAGCTTGGATTTTTGTAGGCATTGTGTTGTTTTGGAGGAATTTGGTTTAGTTTGGAGTAAAACTTAAGTTAATGAGCAAGAAGCATTTTACGCTTTTCCTACTGCCTGGAAGAAAACCGCGTAAATGTCCCACTGCTGTGATCAAAACACTCGGGGAAATCATCTTAAAGGGAGAAAGATTCATTTTGCTCCGTGGGATCAGCCCATTGTCGTTGACTCCAGTGCAGCGAGGTAGAGCATCATGGTAAGAGGCAGATAGTGGGTACGTTTGCTCAACTCATGGTGGTCATAGTGGGGGAGGGGAAGAGGAGAAGGGAGGAGAAGGAGGAGATGGGCAGGAGTGAAGAGAGGGAAAAAGAGAAGAAAAGGAAAGCAGAGAGGAGAAGAAAAAGGATAGTGGAAGAGCCGAATGGAGCCAGGGAAAAGATCTACTTGTCCTGAGCAAATGTCCCTGACCCACTGCCTCCAACTAGATCCAACCTCCTTGTGCCTCCAACTAGATCCAACCTCCTTGTGGTGGCTTGGTGAGAGCTACCCCCTCACACCACATTTGAACCCTTGATGCCTAGTTGGTGGTGTTTGTGGAGGCTGTGGAACCTTTAGGAGGCAGAATCTTGTTGGAGGAAGTACTTAGTTGGGGATGGACTTTGGGGGTTTATAGCCTCACCCCACTTCCTGTTCTTTCCTCTTTTTTCTGTGTGTGGATGAACATGTGCCCAGCCAGCTTCCTGCCCCTCTTGTCATGCTTCTTTCGACTGTTGCAGTGGCTTTTCCACCATGATGGGCTCCATCCTCTGGAACCACAAGCCAAAGCAAGTCCTCCCTTAAAGTGTTTTTGTCAGGGTGTTTTATCACAGCAGCAGACACAAACCTAATACACTCCTCTTAATGTTCTAGTCAAGTATGAACTCATCCATGGATTAATTCATTATGGGTAATGTCATTGTCTTAGTGATCCAGTCACCTCTCTGTCTAGAAGAGCCATCCTCTAGACTACCATATTGAGAATCAAGCTTTGCTATTACTCTACAGAGAATAACTTCATATTTCAATGGGGGTAACCACCTGTAACAAAGGTGGAAGAAGAAAAAGAGGAGGAGGAGGAGAAGGAGAAGAAAAGAAAAAGAAGAAGAAGAAGAAGAAGAAGAAGAAGAAGAAGAAGAAGAAATCTAGATATCTGTCTGTTTCGGTTATTTTCTCTGACTGCTGGACAAGACTTAGACTGCTTGACTGTGTATGTGTGTGTGCATGTGTGCATTGTATACACACATTCACACCTGCTGTGGGGCCAGAGGAGAATACCAGGGGCCCTGCTCTATCATCTCTGCTGTATTATCTTAAGACAGGGACTTTTACTGAATCTGGGCTAGCCTGGCAGTCAGCAAACCTCAGTAGTAGCACCTGTCTCTGGCCCACACAATGCTGGATTACAGGTGAGGGCCTGACTGTGTCCAGCTTTTCGATGTGGGTGCTGGGGATTTGAATTCAGGTCTTGTTGACAAGGGTTTCTGTCCCACCTGGTCCCGCAACTGTCTGTCCCAAAGAAATACACAGAAGTCTATTACATTAATTATAAACTTGTTGGCCTATTAGCTTAGGCTTTTTGTTAACCAATTCTTACATCTTAAATTGGCCCATTATTCTTGTCTATGTTAGCCACGTGGCTTGGTACCTTTAGCAGTGAGGCATTCTCATCTTGCTTCCTCTGCATCTGGATGATGACTGCAAACCGAGTCTTTCCTCTTCCCAGAATTTTCCTGTTCTCATTGCCCCACCTATACTTCTTACCTGGCTACTAGCCAATCAGCATTTTATTAATCCAGTACAAGACCATTGTCCCACAGCAAGTCCTCATGCTTACATGCCAAGGGTTCTATCCACATGCACTGCTTTCTGTAAAGCCAAACTCTAGGTCATTTTTATTTGTTCAAAGATTATATATATGTCTAAGGACCTGAGACTGACTCCCAAAGTAGTGACCCTCCCCAAATCAGGTTGCAATTAAACTACAACTTTGGGCATTTCTTTGAGATTTCTTCAGGCAGTAGAATTAAAGCTTGCAAAAACCCTTTCCTGGACCCCAACCACCAAGCCTATTCTCCATGCCTTGGCTTCTATCACTGCTCTTTGGAGAGCTGTAAGATCCCACAGTCTTACTGATGTGTCAGTCCACAAAGGGTGCATCTAAAATGGGATGTTACTCCAGTTCCTTTCTCTTTTTGGGGGAGGGGATTTCAACCTGAAGATCTGAAAAGTAAAGCAGCCAGCCGTTGATTCTTACTTCGACCTCAGGTCAAAATGGCAATCCTGCCCCCAGGAATCTCAGAATGAGACTGTGTGTGAGATCTGTCTCCTCCCGTTTTATAATCCTCTCTAGTTCTGGGATTAAAGGCGTGCACCACTGTCCAGTTCCTTTTGTTCATGTTATATAAATAAAGCCTGTATGTTCTATCAGGCCACTGGCTAGTTGTCCCTGGGTGGACATGCCAGATTCAGCAATCCAAAGTCTATAGTTCCTAGCTAAGTTTGAATTTTAGATGAACTCGAAAACCGTTTCTTGAAGCATGTTTTATATAATGTTTGAGATATGCTTACAGTAACGAAGTATTTGTTGTTTATTTGTCAATTTTTCATTAAGTATAAATTCTGTATTTCATCTGGCCGTGTATTCTTGAGGAGTCTCATTTTTGTGTGTACTCCTGGGCTACATGGGTTGGATATCTTATTTTCTACTTGTAAGTTTGCCTCCCAAATCTTTTCCTATAAAAATAATTTCTGTTTCCTACTCTTCTACAGACATCCTGGGAGTCCTTGCTGCTTCCACATCTCCACTCTGTGTTTGTGATTCCAAGCTAATGATTTGGCTTTACCTCTGCTAGTGTTAAGGTCTGAATCTGCCATGTCCTCAAAAGGGCACATGGTTTGGACTCTCAGCTCTAGCTTGTGGCACTGTTTTGAAGGCAAGGTAGCTCTTTGATGAGCTGGGGCCTGGCTCAGAGAAGTAGGTCATTGAGGGTGAGTCTTGGAAAATTATCCCTGCCTCTGGCCTCATGCTTCCTATTTTCTGGCCTTCTACCATGTGTCACATCTCTGCTGCATGCTGTTGCTACCATGAAATCATCGTCCTTCTCACAAAGTAGACTACACCACTCCTGACCTCTGACCTCTGACTCCAAACAAACCTCTCTTTCCATTCCATAAGGTGTTTCTGTCAAGTGCTTGGTGACAGCAATGCAGTGGTAAATAACAGAGTCAGGGACATTGAAACTCCTGGATTCCATTCTTTCTTCTCTCCTGAAGGTCACGAGGATTTCAGAGGACCCTGGATCCTGTGTTGTGAAAAGGACTACGCATGCCAATGCATTTAGGAGCCAGTAGTCAACACTGATGTTGAAGCAGGACTGGTGGCATCAATAGGTCTTTGGAAGAGAGCAGAGGGAAAGCTCTTAAAGGTACTTCCACCAAACCACCAAACTTTACAAACCACTGCCCTAGCCAAACAAGACATATCTGCTCAGCCAATGTGCTATCATCGTGCATCTCCTGGTTGATGGCAGAACTCACTTCGGCCTCTTTCTGGAGCACTTGGGTCTTACAGATCATTGAAAAAGAATTGGAGAAAATGGTGTATGCCTCCCTTGAATGGAATACATGCAATATTCCATTCATTCATTTGACCCAAGTTTCTACAGGGGAGGAGACACATCTGTCATAGTCACTGCTTTAACCACACAGTCCAACATGCAGAAGCCTCTCAATAAGTGTTTGTTGAATGAATAAGAGAAGAATGCATTCTTGATCCCTTTCTAAGCCTACTGTTTCATTCATCACGAGCAACCAGCATTTTAACTGTACATTTGGGTGAAAAACAAAGTGTATGAGAATAGGAAAGATTCTTAAGGTTGAAAAATCAAGTTATTTTTTTGCATAGGACACTTAGACTTTGAAGCCTTGTGTTTCTAGCTGAGCTTGGCCTTGGGGTGTGTTTCATTTGGCTATTGGAATGTTCTGGAAAATGTGAATTTTATGCTTGGAGAGAGGGATGAGTTGATGGTTCAGCAATGTACCTGTTTCCCCCAGATGTCTCATCCCTTCTCTCCCCTCACAGCCCTCATCTTGTCTCTGAAGACATTTGAGCTTCAGCCTGCTAGCGATGGATCCATTGGCGTTAAAAACACATTTTGATGTGAGGTAGTTTTGGTTTTGAGTGCTGTGATGATTGGTCTCAATGATCAATTTCACTGAATTTGGAATCATTGGGATTATCTAGGAGACACACTTCTGGGCATTTGTGCAAAGACATCACCAGGGAGAACTAACTAAGTGTGCGTAGGAGGAAGCAGTCTACTCTCCCTGTGGGCAGTATATTGTAGGTGGTGGCCTAGATATAAAAATTCCAAGGAAAATGAAGCTTAAGTGAGTACAATTGTCAACTAGATTAAGCTTATAATCACCATGGAAACATTCCTCTGAATGTGTCTTTGAGGATATTTTCAGGAAAGTTTAACTGAAGAGGGAAAGCCCACCCTGAATATGGGCTGCGTCATCAAGGGCAAGCAGAGTTGAGTACAGGGATTCATGTCCCCACTTCCTGACTGCAGACATAATGTGATCAGCTGCCTCCATGTCTTCCGCACCACCATGTACTTTATCCTCAAGCTGTGAACCAAAACCTCTATCCCTTCTTTGAAGGGGAATGGTCTTGGCCTATTCGGCTTATAGCCACACCCCGCCATTAGTTAATTATTCTGCCCCCAATTAGCTGTTAATTAAC
This sequence comes from Dicrostonyx torquatus, assembly GCA_028555095.1. NCBI lineage: Eukaryota > Metazoa > Chordata > Mammalia > Rodentia > Cricetidae > Dicrostonyx > Dicrostonyx torquatus. The sequence continues at coordinate 2,139,777 of JAQHUG010000194.1, read as the reverse complement.
GGGGCTGGACCACCAGGTCCCAAGAGGTATAAAAAGATAGACCCACGTGGGAAGCGCTCTCTCTGCGGATCGCCGGTCTGCCTGGTCTGCCTGCGTCTTCGGAGGAGCACGGTTTGGTACTGTATTCTGTAAGCCTGTGTGTATTCTGTTCTTATTAAACTGTGTCCCAAATAAACGGCCACACTTCTTTAAATTTCTTTTATCAAAGCAACACGAAAGGTAACTAATAGAACACTCCTGCCTTCGTCTCCTTCTGAGTGTGTTTCTAATTGCTGTTGTGATCCTCTATTAATGTCAGACTTCAGCTTCTTCTGACGTGAACCCAGAAGAACGAGACTGAATGGGACTGTGAAGTTGGACATCTTCTTGCGCTGAGCTTCTGCCTTTGGTTCTCTGCTTCTCTAGCATGCAGATGGCTGCTGCCAACTACCAAATCTCCATTCTGGAAACCAGTCTAGTCTTAGTGGCTCTGTTTCCCCATTCCAGCCTTGCCTGGTTCTCTGGAGCAGGGCATCTTTGACTTCTCCCATCTGTGCTCTTCCCCTTTGGATTGCATATGTGAGTGTGTGTGTGAAGGTGTGTGCTATGTATCAGTGCATGTGTGTGGCTTCACCTGCATATTCATGCCAAAGCCAGAGGTTGATATCTTTTTTTTTTTCTAGTGCTCTCCACCTGAAACACACTAATTGACTACAATGGCTGGCCAGTGAGCTTCAATGACCTGTTCATCTCTATCCCCTCCCCCTCCACCATGTCTAGCTTTTATGTGGGTGTGGACTTGAACTCTGAGTCTCATACTTGCATGGCAAGCACTTCACCAATGGAATCGTTCCTCAGACTTAAGTGACTCTTTTCAGCTCAGGGAATGCTACTTAAGCAACCCTGGATATTAAGGATACATACAAGAAGTATCCAGTCCAACATCACTGAAAATATATCATAGGGAAATTTGTTTTAAAACAATGTTTTTGTGTGTTCATTTATTAAAGATAAAAGAAAATTGCATACTGATGAGACACATGTGTTCTTCATTTTTATATAAAGAATTAAACCTTTTCTAAATATCTGGTATTACAGTCAAAATACATTCAAGGACTTTTCAGAAGTTATTGGAACTCTATTCTAATCCCAATCCAATTCATTTAATGATTTTTAAATGAAATTTAGCAACTCAAGTAACAGTCTTAAAACCAAACATTTTAACATAATACAATCTGGAGATATGCTAATTCAATATGTGTGGATAAATGATGTTACAGAAACATTAGAAGTCCTTTTTTTAAAAAAAATAGTTTAACCATCGTGCTTCCTTTTTTTTAATTTATTTATTTATTATCTATACAATATTCTGTCTGTGTGTGTATGCCTGCAGGCCAGAAGAGGGCACCAGACCTCATTACAGATGGTTGTGAGCCACCATGTGGTTGCTGGGAATTGAACTCAGGACCTTTGGAAGAGCAGGCAGTGCTCTTAACCACTGAGCCATCTCTCCAGCCCCACCATCGTGCTTCCTTAAGAGTAGTTCATAAGATATATGAACTTGGATAAGATTTTTCATGCAGTGCTTACTGGCTTTGTGGGTATGTCAATGTCCTCAATATGAAGGGCACGTGTTACACGCTCAGAACCAAGGCTGCAGTGAGGTTGCATCATGCAACACAGATGAGTGTTGCCAGAAATAGCTTGGATTCATTTCATGTTTGATTTTGAATTAATTTTTGATCATTGTGCATTCAAAACCTTTTACTGTTGCCAATTTATTCATGCTGTCTTTTAGTTACATGACTCATTTCAGGCTGTGACCTAATGTTTAAGAAGCTGGGCCACAGAGAACCCTGCCTCCTACAAACCCATTTCCTAACTACAAATTCGGGAAAGCTATTAATGTCTCTAAGCCTTAGGATTCTCATTGGCCAAAACAAAGCTGACAATAGTTATTACGTCACACAGAAACAAATGATAAAATTATGTAGATTGACCAAGTCTACTACACCTGTTGCGTAGTAAATGTTTCACAAATTTTACTTTTTTAAAATGAGAATATTGCTTTAAAAATTAAAACCCAATTTTCCGGCAATTTCACCCACAGATGTAATGTATTTTGATCATGCCTACCCCCATTCCTTCTCTCATCACCTCTTCCACTTCTCTGAAACATTTCCTCTTCCCAACAAACCCTGCTCCCACTTTTCTCATTTTTGTGTGTATGTGGTGAGAGAGTTTACTGGGGTTGCTTAGATGAACACAGGCATGGGGTTGTTTGCTGAAGCGTGGGCAACTTACCTGTGGCTACACCACTGAAGAGAAATCACTTTCTCTTTCCCAGTAACTCTGAACCTAGGGGTGGGATCTCATGAGTCCCTCCACAATCCATTATAGAATTTGTTGGGCCCCGTTTGTGAAGGTCTTTTGCAGGTAAGCATAGTTGCTTTGTGTTCATACAGGTAATGGTCATGCCCTGTTCTATTAACAGATGCTACCTGTTCCAATCACCTGGTCTCAAAGAATCGGCTTAGAGGCTGAATATTATTTGCAAATGCTTAGCCAATAGCTCAGGCTTATTACTAGATAACTCTTACACTTAAATTAACCCACAATTCTTATCTATGTTTAGCCACATTACTTGCTACCTTTTCTCAGTAAGGCATTCTAATTTTGCTTCTCTGGGTTTGCCAGTGACTCTCTGACTCTTTCCTTCTCCTTCCCATCATTCCTAGTTTGATCACCCTGCCTATACTTCCCACCTGGTTACTCGTCAATCAGCGTTTTACTAAACCAATTCGAGTAACAAATCTTTACAGTGTACAAGAGGATTATTCCACAGCAATGTCCAAAAGGCTGCATTTCAAAGCACTCCTCTGCATCCTCCAGCTCTTATATTCTTTCTGCTCCTTCTTCCATGTTGTTCTCTAAACCTTGGAGAACGTGACATGACTCACTCATTTTTTGCACTCTGACTTGCTGTGAGTCTCTGCACTGATTACTGCCCACCTCAAAAAGAAGTGTCTCTGACCAAGGTTAGCAGTAGCACCAATTTATGGGTCTAAGAAGAAATATTTAGAAAGCAGCTTGACACCATGTCCATTTGCCAAAACAATAGTAGGGGGTTCTCTCTTGTGCCTGGTTATATTCATAGTCCAGCTCAAATGCCGTCGTCTCCATAAAGCTGTCAAAAAGTTCTCGTAGAACTTACTTTACTCTTTGATAACCACCCTTCTATCTACCAACACAGACATAAGCAAGAAAACATAGGGAAGCAGGTAAATAAATTCTAAATACTTTACTAATGTTAAATTTGCATGTGAACAAATCATATTGTCTATGTTTCTAGACCTTGAATGTGGCTGTAACTGTGGAATTGTCACATACTGTGACATGTTATAAGGTGTTTTATGACTCAAGTGGATGTCCCCTGTTTTTCACATAGTGGGTATTTAGAGGATGTTTGTTGAGTTGCAAAGAACATATTACTATTTAGATATGCTGTAAAAAGCCACTAATGCAAGTCACTTTTTTTTTTTGGTTGTTGGAGTGGTTGGTATGTGTCATTGGTCCTAACATTTGCTTTGGGCTCAAATGCTATAGTTCTTCAAACTTGTAGAAAGCAAAATGTAGAGTTTGATACAATGATGTAGCAAGTAGGATTGATAGTCTTCTTGTTCTTGTAGGAGGAGCTTTGAATGTCTCGAGGCATCAAAGATCATTTGGAAGACACCTAGTTAAATCATGATGATCTCAAGTTCTTTCTCCTCCTATCCCAGTGTGTGCATGTGTGAGTGTGCACGTACGTGTGTGCCACTTTGTGTAAGCGTGTATATGGGTGCATGAGATCATGAGTTATGCTTGTGTGTCTGTTTGTATGTATGTGCATGCATACATGTATGTGCACATGTTTGTGGGGGTGTGTTGTGTGTATTGTGTGTGTGTATGATTGTAAGTGTGAGTATGTATTGTGTGTTTACTGTTCATGTTTCCTGCTTGCTGAGATTTTTACATGGACATGGGTGTGTAGCTGGTCTGGAAACACCAGCTCTTTGTTGCATACATTTCACTTTAGATCTCAGTTTATGAGGTTGTAATCCATTGCTATAGACACTCATAACATCACATGTAAAGCACAAAACCCTCAACTGGATGAGCATATGAAATTCCAACCACAATAAAACTTTGATCATGCATGTGTTTTGGTAACCAGAGCTCCAGGAAAAACATATAACATCAAGACACTGGCACACGGCTTCCACCAAGTGGCTCAGTGTGATCATTCTTCAACTTTTCACAAGAAATTCGGGTCTTGCTAACAGCAGGTGAGAGGCAGATGGAAAAACCACAACACAATTATCTTTGTGAGAAGCAGAATCTAAGTAATATGTTTGGAAAAGATCTGATTTGTGAATTTAGAGACTGGCTACATCTTGACTTGTTAAATTGTAATGTCTAGTTTTGTTTATCTACTTCATCTCCCTACCCTGTCTTAAAACAGTGCCTCTCAAAAAAGATAGACACAGGTCACCTAGGGATGATTATAAAGGCTCTGAGTGTGACCTCAGAGTGCTGGGGTCTCCAGTGACAACATGCTGCCAGGCCTTGAAGTCTGAATCCAAACATCAAGTCAAACTTAGGGTGCAGTGATTGAAGAGATATAGAAATACTTACCCTCTCACAATATAGTATTTCTCAAGGTTGAAGATATGTGTTTTCTCTATATTTTAGTATTTCTGATCTTGGTCTGTGACAATCACATTAAATGTGTTCACTTTCCTGCCCAAAATAGAAGGCAATCTGTGATTTATGACTGTTGTCTGAATTTGCATGAAATGAGTGTCTTTATGCACTATCATCTAAGTAGTCTGTGTTGGTGATATCACGTGGGGAACCATCACCTCAGTGGTCTGTGTTGGTGATATCACATGGGGCTCCATCACCTCAGTGGTCTGTGTTGGTGATATCACATGGGGCTCCATCACCTCAATGGTCTGTGTTGGTGATATCACGTGGGGAACCATCACCTCAGTGGTCTGTGTTGGTGATATCACGTGGGGAACCATCACCTTAGTGGTGTTGGTTGGTGATATCACTTGGGAAACCATCACCTNGGTGATATCACGTGGGGAACCATCACCTTAGTGGTGTTGGTTGGTGATATCACTTGGGAAACCATCACCTCAGTGGTCTGTGTTGGTGATATCACATAAGGATCAGAGTTGAAGTTACACTTTTTCATCTGAGTTCACACTGAATTCATAAGTTTTAAAATCTCCTAGGTAGGACCCACATCCAGAGATGTTGATACATTTTTTTTCTCCTTAAGTGATTCTCACACACAGCAAAGCTTGAGAAACAGCGGGTGCTGGACTATCTTCACAATATCATGTCATTCCAGACACTGACCAAAGACGTCATTGTGTGTGTATATGAGTCAACATAATGCAGAAGTTGCCATATGACTTGGAAGATATCATAGACTTGTTACAGCTTAGAGGGATGGCCAGCTGCTGTCCAGTCATAGCAAATGTTTCAGTTGGGCTGTAAGTCTTGTCTAGTGAAGGGTTTCCTAGCCATGTCCCCCTCAGAGGCACTGTTTCCAATGAGACAGCAAAAAAAAAAATGCATTTACCTAAGTCAAAAAAAATTCTGACTCTAAGACCTGGAAATCAGCTCAGTAGTAGAGTACTTACCTAGCTTGTGCAAGCTTGCCTAGAATACTTGAGTTTATTCTCTAGCATAAATAAACAAAAAGAAATTAATTCTTGTTTTCTGCTTTGTGCCTCCAAATGATACGAGCCAACTCCCAGGAGCCAGGAAACAATGTCATATGTATAGGTTATAAGTGCAAATGCCATTGTTGATACTAAAATGTGACTGTGTTTGGCTTAGAGTGTAGATGAACGTGATAAAGTAGTCCCACACTAGTTCATATTTGAGTATAATAAAGGGTTCTTTATTTAAGGGTAGACTCACAGATCAACAGTCCTCTGCACAAATGAGGAACGGGAACTAAATCCAGCAGCCAAGAGAGAGAATGTACAACTTTACATCTGCATTTATAGTACAAGAGACCACACCTAAGTAGGCTGGTATCTTAAAGGCTATTGGCTGAAGGAGTTCCCACAGCACCTCCCCGTTTGTCTAAATAAGAGAGTTCAAAGCCTAATACAAAACTATATACAATAAAAACAGATATCAAATATAAAAAATTAAAATTATAACCAACATAAATAATATCAAGAAAGAAACATGTGCTAAAGGTTTTAATAGTTATTCTATCCTAAGATGTCTAAGTCTTGTATTAGAAATGGCTTGACTAAGTCATAAGAGGAAAGTAACTATGACTATCTAGTCTTCAACCCCATCTAAGACCTGAGGAGGGAAATAATATTACTTGAGGAAATAGGAAGTGCAATTAAGCAACTTTCAAAATGTGCAATAAATGACAGAGACAACTGGCTACCTGGGCAATCACTCAAAGTCTCATTTGCAACATTGGAGCAACCAACTTTGGCTAAGGCCTAGAGTAACTGATAGACCATTTTCAGGGGCAGGAAAATTTTCAAAACTGTCTTACCCTGTCTTGGCAAGATTTGGCAGTCTTTTTTTCTTGTGTCCTGCTTGTCCATTTCAGACACCATGCATTTTGTCAGTGGTCAAGGCAGGGGCAGTTCTTTGCCCAAAGGCCAGTTTTGCCCAAAAGAAAACAAGCTTCGAGTGGAGTGTCTTCAGTGCCCAACATTCTCTCAGAAATAGATTGGTGCTGATAGGAACAATTATCTCATGTCAACAGAACACTAAGTTATTTAAATGGCATATTTTTGTTCTTTGAAGTGTTTGAAGATTACCTTTCTATGTAAAATACATTCTCTATGTAGCTAAAGTACATAGCTTAACTATAAGTATGACAAACATGAATGACTATTGACCTATAATTCTTAATACCTATATAGCTTAAAGACCAAGACTTCATATTAGAATATTAAACAATCTTTAAACAACTGTGCAGCAAATGAGGGCAATAATCTCAAAATGAAAACAATGTATAAGTATCTTGATCAGAGGTAGAAATGTATAGTGTAATATCATAAATATATCCTAAAATTGTATCAATATGCAAAATGTCTTAAGCACGCATGCATACAATATGACAAAATAACTTTGCATAGCTATACAAATATTGTAAAGAGAAATAGGAGCATATTCAATATAACAAAGATAATTTGAATTTGTATCAATATACAGAATCTATACCAATGTAAATTGTCTATAAACAATACCTCACAAGTATTCACTCTAATACTCACTATTATTATTAGTGTGAGTAAGCTTACACTAATCTACCTATTATCCCATTCAATTATCTTTTTCCCCCCAAAGGAGATCCCTGAGCCTATATAATTTTCATCCCAAACCCCAACCCCAACCAGTTGTAATCAACCTCTAATTGATGTCCCTAACCCTGAGGACAAACTTCATTGGGATAGGGGGATATTGTCTTCTAGAATTACTTCCAACTGTCATGGGAGTGATGTTCTTTCTATGGGATCCTGTAAAACTAAAATGAAGGTTAAGTTTCAAGATCACTGCTGGTATAATTGCAAATAGTCTCTGAGTATTTGGTAGGGTTTTTCTGAAGTTCTTATTTGAAGTTCTGGCTAAAACATTGTAAGACAATTCACCTTTTCAGTTAACCAATTTGGAATCATTTTGAGCAGCTGGTACCCAAAACTGGTCTTAAAGTAATGCTACCAGCATCATAACGTCATGTCACCCAGGTGGAATCATTGTTGTGAGACCCATATTCTTCCTGGAAACTTCAAAGATTATTGCAGGAAAATTTATTGTTCATTGTAGAAAACTTAAACATTATTCATATAGACATAAATTCAATGAAAGTTAGGATAGAGACAAAAATAGGTATGGAGAGAAGTAAAATTTTTCCTAAATTCTTTCTCCTTTCTGTGCCATACTAGATGGCTCCTGATATGAGACAGAAACTCTGAATTTTTTAAAGAACATGCTTGGGATTTACAGAAGGATAGCCATTGTCCAGCTCCAAAGCCAGTTTTAATTTTTAAGTAGAGATATATACATGTTGAGGCATTAAATTTTACCCTGCAGATGATAAGTCATATTTCTCTTTGCTTGGTGATATTTTCTGAATAGTTATCTTTTCTTCTTTAGGCATTTAGATGTTCAAGGTCTCTCGACTTTTTGAAGATGGATATTTTCCTGCAAACACAAGAACAGAACCATGCCCCAACCCTTATGAACTTTTTTTTACCACCTGTATGATTGTCACATCTATGGATAAGCTGTCATTTCTTTTTCTCAAGAGGTTTCTCTTTTTCAAACCAAATCTTTACTTATTTTGATGGTATCCATAGCTTTCCTTCTGTGGAATCAAGAGCAAAACCCCTTCTCCAATGTAACACATCACTTGTTTTCCATTCTGAGATCAACATGTCCTTGAAATACACTGGCTAATTTAATTCAGAAGTTTTTTCTGTTATCCAGTGTCTCTCTGCTGCCATTGTTCCTTGCTCATTAGCATTAAGAAAGTTCAAGGTTAATAAAGGGTTATGCAATCATTTCTGGGGATATTTTCCATCCCTTTCTGTTTGTTTAGCATATCCTTTATAGTTTGATTTGCTCTTTCTATAACTGCCTGACCTGTAGGATTGTTTGGTATACTTGTAATGTGCTTTATATTATAATAATAATAATCAAAAAACTGTTTTATTTTCCTAGAAGCATATGCTGGACTTTATTTGTGCAGGTATGCCCATGGTGGCCATAACTTCTAATAAATGTGTGATTCCTAACTGAACTTTTTCTGAGCACAAAGCAGTCACCCATTGAAAACCTGAATAAATATCAGTTATGTGGTGCACATATTTTAATTTTCCAAAATCTGCAAAGTAGAACACATCTATCTGCCAGATTTCATTCCTATGAGTACCCTTTGTGTTACTCCCTGCAGATAATAGTGTTTGGTTATAGAAAGAACAAGTAGGACATTTCTTTATAATCTCCTTAGCTTGTTGCCATGTAATAGAAAACTTTCTTTAAAACTTTGCTATTGATATGATGTTTCTTATGAAATTCTGAGGCCTTCAACACATTTACAATAAATAATCAATCAATTTATGCATTACCTTATGCTAGAGGACCTGGCAGACCCATATGAGATCTGGGATGTTATGTATATGGAATAAAGCCTATTCCTGACTATATTTTAAACCTGAGAGAATAATGAAGTCAATTCTGTATTGATGGGGAGATTCTATCAACCAATCACATCTAGTTAGGGTGTGGCTACCCAGAGAACCCAGGTGCCTGCTCTCTCCCTGTGTGGTGCCCGCCAGACAGATAGGACATCGGACCTCCCACTCTTGTAGCGTGAGTTTCCCCTTTTTAACCATTAAAATATAACTGTTATTCTTGAGTTGGCTTGGTTATTTATTGTACCCACCTAATTCGCAATACTTGGCACCCAATTTGGAGCTTTTAGAGCCTCTTGTGGAGGACAAAGTCCCCTCTCTCTCAGCAAGGTTTGCCCTCAGGATTAGGGACATCATTTAGGGGTTGATTATAATTGGTATATGGTTGAGGGATGGGGGAGGAATTTTATAGGCTCAGGAATATTTTTAACAAAAAAAAGAGAGGGATAATTGGATGATGAGATAATAGATTGGTATTTGTGAGTTATTGTTTTTAGACAATTATATTGGTATAGATTCTTGTATATTGATACAAAGTTAAATTATATTAAATATTGTATGCATATATGCTTCTACCTATGTTTAAAACTTTGCTTATGTATTGATATATATATATATATATATTTACCATATCGCAGTGTACATTACTACCTCTGATCAAGAAACTTATACATTGTTTATGTTTGAAGGTCATTGCCCTCATTTATTGCACAGTTAGGTATTGAGAATTATCAATCAATAGTCATCTATGTTTGTCATATTTATAATTAGACTAATCATGTTCTTTAGATACATAGAGATTATATTCAGTATAGATAGATAATCTTCAACCTCTTCAAAGAGCTGTAGAAAATGGCCTTTAATCTAACTTAGAGTTCCGTGGTAGTGAGACACAATAGCTCCTGGCAACACCGATCTATTTCCGAGAAAATGTTGAGCACACAAGACACTCTACCTGGAACCTTTCTTCTTGGCAGAACTGGCCTGTGGACAAAGAAATGCCCTTACCTCAACCACTGACAGAGATACAGAGTATCCATAAATGGATAAAACAGGACTGTCATATCCTGCCAAGACAGGGTAAGATAGTTTTGAAAAGTTTCTTGCCTTTGAAAATGGTATGTCAGTTATGTTAGCCTTAGCCAAAGTTGGTTGCTTCAACATTACAAATGAGACTTTGGGTGATCACCCAGATAGTCAGTTGTCTCTGTCATTTGTTGCACATTTTGGAGGTTTCTCGATTGCACTTACTGTTCACTCAAGTAATATTGTTTCCCTTCTCTTAATCTTTGAAGATTAGATAATTGTAGTTGCCCTCCTCATGATTTAGCCAAGCTTAATTTCAATGCAATAGTTAGACTCCTTAAAATAAAACATTTAGTAAAACTTTTGTTATGTGTTTCTTGCTTAATATTGTTTATTGTTTGTAATTTTTTATTGGTATCTGCTCCTATTGTATATAGTCGTGTTGGGTTTGGATCGATCTTGTTTAGACAAAAGGGGGAGATGATGGGGAAACTCTATCAACCAATCACATCTAGTTAGGGTGTGGCTACCTGGGGCCCAGGTAGAAAAACCGGGAGGACCCAGGTGCCCGCTCTCTGTCTGCATGGTGCCCGCCAGACAGATAGGACATTGGACCTCCCACTCTTGTAGCGTAAGTTTTCTCTTTTTAGCCATTGAAATATAACTGTTATTCTTGAGCTGGCTTGGTTATTTATCATACTAATTCACAATACTGTATCATCTGGTACAAATTCAGTCATTTCAATATGTAAAACAACTCTTTCTGCATATTGTGCATCAGTAACTATACTAAGAGGTTATTTAAAAATCCTTTAATACAGTGAAAATAGCATATAATTCTGATTTTTTGACAGAATTATAAGGGCTTTGTTCTACTTTACTTAAAATTCTGATTTGTAACCTGCCTTTCCTGATTTATTGCAACAGTATAGAATATATGGGCTCCAGTTATTGGTATGTCACATACAATGTGGGGAAGGACCCAAGTAGTTTTCTTTATAAAGTTAATTCTATCACTTTGGTGATGATTGCTATTAATCTGTCATAAAAATTAGCACAAGCTCTTTGCCAGGGATCATTGTCTTCCTATAATTTTTTAAAATTTTATCAGTAGTAAAAGGCAATATAATCTCTGCTGGGTCTATTCTTGCTAGTTGATAAAGTCTCATTTTCCTTTTATAATTAATTCAAAGACCTTTTCAACATAAGTTTTTAATTTTTTACTCAGTTTATATGGTAAAAAGATCCATTCTAAGATAATATCTTCCATATTAAAATTCCTGTAGGGGAAATTCTGAAGGGTAATATAACTAGAATGCAGTTAAGATTAGGATCCACCCAATCCACATGTGTCTTCTGTAATTTCTCTTCAACAAAAGTTAATTCTTTCTCAGTTTTAGCTGCTAATTTCCTGAGACTATTTAAGTCATTGTCTCCATCTAAGATCTTGTTTAAATGAAATATTAGATCAGGTGTTTTCTCAAAAGTGGGTCATAGATTGGAAATGTCTCATAACAATCTTTGAAAGTCATTAAGGGTCTGCAATTGGTCTCTCATAATTTGTACTTTTTGTGTTCTAATTTTTTGTAAACTTATAAACTTATTTTATGACTTAGGCAACTGATGGAATCTCCTCTTTGTATTTTTTTCAGGAACAATTTGTAATCCCCATTTAGGCAAAACTTTCTTTTCTTCTTCAAACATTTTTTTCTATCTGCATTTGAATTAGATAGCAAAATGTCATCCATGTAATGATAAATTATAGATTTAGGAAATTGTTTATATATTACTTCCAATGACAGACTTACAAAATATTGGCACAGGGGGAGCTATTGAGCATTCTCTGTGGGAAGATAGTCCATTGATATCTCCTAGTAGGCTGAGAATTATTATAAGTAGGCACTATGAAGGCAAATTTTTCTCTTTCCTTTTCTTGTAAGGGTATAGTGAAGAAAAAAATATTTTAAATCAATAACTATAAGAGGCTGTGCTAAATCCTATCCTTGTAACTTCGCTTCCTGCTCATCAGTTCTGATAATTTCCTCAATCATTTCAAATCTTTTTACCACTGTCTTTTGTAAAGCCCAAATCTCTTGACCTGTGAATATTTCTAATGATTTCATTGGCTCAAATAACTTCTGATTCTCATTCTACACATATGATTCCAAGATATGATTTTTTTCCATTAAGGATAAGCTTTTATCTTTGGATATTATTTGGATGGTGTTCAGAGTGCCTTCCTGGAGCAATACTCTCTCTGCTAACCTATCATAACTTTTAAAACAGATTTTGATTATCAAATCCAACAGTATGAATTCTTCCAGATAATTTCTCAGCACCCTTTGGCTGATTGAGTTTTGTCTGTCAAATTAATGTTATCTTCTTCAATGGTATTAATTGTTCAGCTAACTTTTGATTTTTCAATGGTATAAATCCTGTCAGCTAGCTGCTCATTATTTAGTCTATAAAGACTGTATCATTTGTAAAAGTGTCTTGTTCTTGGTTCTGTTATCAAAGCATTTTTTAAGGTTATAATATGAAAAAAAAGCTAAGTCCCACTATCAAATAAATGGATGCATCAGAAAAACCACATAAGCCTTGCAGAATACCATTCATAGTATAAGCAAAAAGGTTATTAAATTCCTGGGTGGTGATATTGTCTGCAATGATGTAGCTCAACCTTCCTCTCTGTCCTTCTGGCCCTAGCATTCAACCCATCTCATGGTTTGTTTTACTTGAGATAGGGTATCAATTCCTAGGAATTGAATATCTGCCTCCTGAGGAGGCCAATATGAAAGCAAAGATTCTGGAGTAATGGTAGTTACATCTGCATCTGTGTCCAGTAGTCCTTCATTATAATGTTATTTATCTATACTCCTAACTTCAGTCTATGATCATTTATAGATATCTGCAAAAATATATGTTTCCTATTTTTTATTGGAATTTTTGATTTGTCCTCCATGTTTATTCCATCATTCAGAACAGCATGATGTTTTTTTTTTTACAACAGGTACTGGATTTTTTTATTTTATTTTTTTTTATTGTTAAAAGAAAAATTTACATTTACTCCCCTTGTTCCCGGCCCTCCCGCTCCCCCACTACTCAACCACCCTCCCCCT
>JAQHUG010000194.1:2096046-2120254 GCA_028555095.1 Dicrostonyx torquatus | reverse complement strand
CTGGGACAAATAACCCCTGCTTCCCTCTCTCACTCTCCGGTCCCCAGAACCTTAGCCCTGGAGCCTGCTGCTTTGTGAGGTCCTAGGACCCCGCAGCTGGAAGGGGGAGCTGGGCTGGGCTGGGAAAAAATCCAGTACCCGGGCAGGGCCCTGCGCCCGAATCAGGTACTGGATTTTTTAATTTTCCTGGTGAGACATATCCTCGATAGTGACTGGGAATGACTGGACCACATTTGACCTTGGGGCCTTTGAGAGGTTCCCCCAAGGAGTTTCCTGATGGTAATGGGTTGCCTTGTCTGTCTTTTGCTGGTCTACATTCATTGGTTCAATATCAGCCTTTGCCACATCTTCTATATAATCCAGAATATTGAGACCTTCTATTTTTGTCATTCCCAGAGAAGATATTGTTTCTAGGAATGCCTTGTCTACAATCCCTTCTTGAATGTCCTTGTCTACCACTATTAAAACATTTGGCATTTTGATGTCTCTTCATATCTTTGAAAGTTGCTTCTCCTGCTTCAGTATTATAGTAAAATGCCTCAGTACTCACTGTACATAAGATCAGTTTATCCATTGGTGCTGATATAACCTTTAAAGGCCCAAGTATCTTTTTACATTCTAAGTTGGCATTTTCAAAAACCAGAGATTCAATAAGTACTCATCTAGTTTCTGGGTCTGTTACTTTTATTTGTATAGTCTTAGTTAATCTTTGGTAAAAGTTACTAAAGTGTTCTCATTGGCCTTGTTTAATCCTAGTATATGATTCAATTCTTTTTTTTTCTGGTTCTTGAATCTTGAAGTAAGCATTTAAGGCTTCTGTATGGCATAAGAATAAGATGTGTTCATCATAAAGAACTTGAATCTGTCAATCAGCATAAATGCCCTCACCAAGAATTTGATCTTGGGAAGCCTCAAATCCTTTTGCTCTTCCCTGTTGTTCTAAAATTATTGCCTCTTCTCACTAGTAGCATTTCCACAGTAGTTGTGTGCCAGACTTCCAGGACCTCTAAAACTAATTGAAGCCAGTCATGTAGGGTTACCTTATTGCTTGAAGCCCAGATTTTCACCATCTCCCTATCAAATGGTGAATGCTACTACTCCTTGCTTGATTCCTTTAGATCATTCATACCTATAGGTTTCCATTTACATTCTCTGAATCCTCTTGGGTATTTAATACTGGATGGTTTGTCAGAGGTAACTAAGGAGTAAATAGCTAAAACCATTCCTTAGTAAGTCATCTGTGTCAGCTGAGATATGCCAACACAGATTCTAGGAGTCTCTCTGCATCAAAGTCAAACCAGTGCTTTCCTAACTATGCTCCAAGGAATCATAAGATGTAGAGACCCCAGCGACACAGGAATGGTGCATGGAGCACAGAGAGAAGAGGACAGTTGTGGGTACAGAGAGGTCCTTGCTTGCCAACATTGGTACTCAACTCTTCCAGTAAGACAGTAGTCATTCCTAAAAGCCCTGAGTTTCTTTCCTCAACATCCAGGGTAACTGGGGCATGGCACTTCTTAACAATGTGGTATTTTGAGTATGATGGGTTAAACGGGGCATATAGAACACTTACCTAAACAGTTAATGATTTTGAAATGTCCTTAGATGTTATGGAACTAAAATGTAGGTATTCAAGCATATTGGGAGTAGAATGCATTTTGCAAATACTTCTTCTATAGAATCCTGACAGATAAAACATGCAAACCTGCTGAGGTGCAAAGCTTTGCAAAGCTTTGCTATGTTTTCACCTCATTTTCTGCTGCCTGTGTTCCAGATAGAGAATGGGGCCTCTGAGAAACATGGGTCCTTGATTCCTTCTGGCTTGACTCCTGAGACTTGCCATATGCCATCCTCCCTCCCCCGCCTTTGTGTGTGTGTGTGTGTGTGTGTGTGAGAGAGAGAGAGAGAGAGAGAGAGAGAGGATTTGTGTCTGTGTACATGTTTGTGTGTCTTTGTGTAGATGTGTGTGCGTTTGTGTACATGTGCACATACTTGATTACAATGCCTTACTGTTTGTCTTTCTACTAATAACATGAAGAATAATTTAATATTCTAATTCATATTTTTACTCACTGTTCAAAAGTCTTTTGTAACGGTTTTGAAAACTAATTTTCTAACCTTATAATCCAATCAAGTTCCACGAATTGTCTTTCCCTAGAAATTTTGATTGTAAAGTAATCCTCTTTCCTTTTGTTGTCTTCTGTGATTCGAGCCTGCTTGAATTTTGCAGCCATTTGTCTACAGAAACCACCCATTGTTTTCAGTGTTCACATTTTTTTGTTTCCAGAGTCTCCATGTTTTAATAAATTACTTTAAATGTTTGTTCTCTGCTCCTATTTCTTTCCTATGTCTACGTTGTTTAAATATTTTATTCAGTTATTTTATATTCTGAGCCTAGGAGTTCCTCCACTCATCATTCCCAGCACTCGCTCCTTCTTGTATTTTTTTCAGGGGCTTGCTTTCTTTAGTAATTTATCTATTTTTAGTAAAGAGTTCATATTTCACTGCAATAAATCCAAATAGAAGATATGTTCCTTTAAGAAAATCATGTTCTCTGTGACATGCAGTGTTCTAATCTCTTCTCTCAGTTTGGTGTTTTCCCTTCAATGGAATAGCACATGTTTGGATTGGGCTGTTCTTGAAACTGGAATGGCAATCAAGAACTGTAACTTTCACTGTGGCTGTTTTCTAGCCAGACATTTCCCTGAGACCTGGGTGTTTCCTGTCTTCCCATCTGGGATGTGTCTACCCAAGTCTGCTGTTCTTCCATGTGACTATTAACCCCCAGAGTTTCAGGCTTTAAGCAGCCTTTGCTACAGGGCATACCCGGCTTCCCCGTGAGTTCAACACCCTGGTTTCAGCTCCGCAGGCAGCTTTTCACCTACGTGATGCAATTTCAGCTGTGCATAAGAAAAATGCCCTAATTGAGTCTGTGCTGGGGGTTCTGTAGCAGGAGGATGCCAGAGCAGCTGCCCTGCCACACTGCTGGAGGCAAGCCCCCTACCTCACTCTATGACCTCATCTCCCCAGTCTTACCTTCTCACTCTGCTCAGCCACACTGAGATGCTCTGTAGAACTCACTTGCATTCAAACCCACAGCTGCTCCAGAGTCTGCTGTCCTGATGTTTTCCTTGAAAGGGTCCTTCCTCCAGTCTCTTTATCACTAGGTAACGCCGAAGTCACATGACCCCACCTCATTTCCCTGGATCATACTTGGCTGTTATTGTTGTTTTGTTTTGTTTTTTCGAGACTGGGGTCTCTCTGTGACTCCCTGGCTGTCCTGGCACATGCTCTGTAGGCCAGGCTGGCCTTGCACTCACAGAGACCTGCCTGCCTCTGCCTCTCTTGAGTGATGGGATTAAAGGTGAGTGCCACCACCGCCTGACTTTTGAGATAGCTCTTAATCGTGTTCTTAACTTAATTTACTAGATCTAGGCATAGAACATCTGAGGATACAAAATTACTTGTTGATTTATTTATATTTTATTCTCTCCAATGTTTTCTAGTTAAGGGAGCAGATCTTGTTTTAAAACTGCTCAGACATTCTAAAGGAAAAGATTTGTTGACTGCTTGTGTAATGTCTATGCTTTCTTATCTCCTTTCTTCTGAGACCTAACCTAGGCTGGCGTCCATCTTGTAACCCTCCTGCCTCAACCTCCTCTATTATGTCTACGGGGTGCAAATCCATGTCACAATCATAGTTACAATAGCCAGTTTCCTGTCTCAAGATCACCATGGACATGCAAGACTGTTCCTAGGGATGAGTGTGCGCATGTGTGCATACGTAACCATGTTGTAAGTCTGGGAAAGAAAATACCCTTAACTGTACAGTTCACATCTACATCCCTTGTATCATTAGACCACCAAAGACTGTGATGCCCTCCCTGCCTTCACACCCCAGGGAAGTTTCAAGAAAGAAGCAGCAGAATAATCCTCTCATTGGGTTCGTAGCTTAGTGCAATCAGACAGATGTTTAGCCCTTAGCAGCTGCAGTTAGGGGAGGTCCCCCAAAGTTCTCCTTACACTTAAAGCACTGTAGACAAATAATGAGCTCACTTCAGAGAGTCTCTTCAAAACTTCTCGGTTTGACTCTTGCCTGTAAATGCATCGGTATCTCTCCTTCCACCGAAAGGTGCTATGAGCTCCTAACATGGCCCTGGTGATGTAAATTATTAAAAGACTATTTAAGGAGCGATGGCTCCGTTGTTAAGAGTACCTGTTGCTTTGGCGGAGGATCTGGATTCAGGGCTCAGTTCTCAGCACTCACACAATGGTTCACAAGCCTATATAGTTCTAGCTCTAGGCGAGCCAATGCTCTCTTCTGACCTCAGAGGGCACCAATCATGTATGTGGTGCACAAGCATATATGAAGGCAAAACACCCATATACATAAAATAAATAAATAAACCTTTTGAAGGATATTTAGGCACTCCAGAATTAGAGTCAGGACAGATGTGGGACCCATCCCTATCTTACCCAGAGTTTGTATTAATGGACGCCAGGCATAGCACAGGGTTAGGAAGCTCCTGCCATGCAAGGTCAGGGTGGCAGGGTCAAGGTAGCAGCTGTCCATCACAGAACAATCAGCAAGCATGCCAACATTTTTATAATCACTGCTGGCCAAGCATCAGCTTTGATCTTTTAGGTCCATGGCTGCTCTGAGCTTCCAGAGACCTGAGAAAGCATCTAATCACGAGTGATAAAAAATGAATAAAATTTTATTTTCCCACAAAGCTTCCTGGTCCCTTCTTCCCATTGGGGGATGGGCGTTAACAGGATGTTAGTGATACAATCAATTTGAGGGAACTTAGGAAGAGGTCTCTCAGAACATCTCTATTTATAAAGACTCAAAATGACTGCCCATGGAGACTGCTTCAGCGGAGAACCTGTCATCGATTACGGGAACAAGCGTGGATCCGTTTCTAGTCTCTGTTAGGAGTGAACACAGGCACAGGGAATCGAAACGCCTCACTGTGGTCCTAGGTTTCAGCTTCTGACCAAAGCTGCCCACCATGGAAAAGCCTGGATTCTAAACCGGAAAGGAGTGTAGAACAGTGTACGGCACTGCATGGCTGTAATTCCAGCGCTAGGAGACTGAGGCAAGAGGATTGTGAGTTCACGGTCACTCTGGGAGGCACTGTGAGACCCTGTTCAAAAGGAAGGAGAAAAAAAAAGAAAAGAAAAAAAGGACGGATCATTTGACAAGGCTAAAGCGACAGTTCCTTAGAATGACTTGCCGCCTCTAGTAATTACATGAAAAATGTTTGTTTGGTCTGAATACAAAAAGCAAGAAAAGCCCAGTCAAGGGGATGTCAGGGGACATAGGGGTCCTCAACAATCAAGCCTGATGAGCAGGCACAAATCCAGTGTCCACAGAACCACTCACTCACTCTGTGGCATGTAGGCACTCATAGGTTCCCTGTGCTCTGCGTATCTTATCTGAACACAAAACTGAGATACCTTTTTCTGGGTACCCCAAACACCTCTAGGAATCTCATAATAGATTTTCAGAAATCAAGGAGAAATGAAATATTCTTTCTTATAATTTAACAAGGTTTCTCAGTTAAGAAAAGAAATCAACTTTTTTATTTCCTCAAGTGCAAAATTGTTGGGCACAGAATGAGGTGGGGTACCTTCGGCATTCCTCAGCAGGAAGGAAGCAGAGAGAAACACTGCATGTAGGGGGTGAGAGGATCAGCACTCGCAGTTTGAGAGCATTGTGAAAAGGCCAGGCAAGAGAAACCATTTCTCAACTGAGGTTTCCTTAGCTTTTAGGAATACAGCAGCTTACATATTCCTGAACGTCTGTGCAGACATGGAAGATGTGCCCTGCCTGATTCTGAGGCTGTTGTGTTTATGCGGTTGGCATGCAGGAGCCCAATGCCATTTTAATATTTATGCACTTAACAAACTCCCCCTGCTCCAGCCTCTTATTTTCGTGGATCAGAACAAGCACTGGAATTTCAAAGACACCAAATTTAGAGTCAAAAGAGACATCGGAGATCAATTCCTTCACTGGGGAGAGTTATCAGTAGAGAATTCATTTTGTTGTTAATGTTATGCCGTAATATATATCTAAGGAATGTGTAAGCTACATTGAAGGAAGTATTCTCTACTGCAACTACAGAATGCTCTACTGAGCCCTGGGCTCGGCTGCAGTCCTAAAGGGGCAGATCAGAGGGCTTTGAAGATGTTCCAGGCAAGAGAGAGATGTCCTTCAAGATGGGAGACACTTTTGAGATCCCCTCCACATGGCTTTGCCTATTGTCACAATTTCAAGTTCTGACTATTTTGGCTCCATGCACATGTCTTGGCTGGGTCTTTATGTTTTCTTGTATGTGTTCCTCTGTCATTAGCTCCTGCTTGTCGGAGCTCTTCGTGCCACATCTTTCCTGCCAATTGTAAGAAATTCCCTATGTTGAGCCAGAGTCTCTGTCACAGCAAAGAAGGATTGCTTGGCTACTAATCCCGGCCACCATTTAGCCTTCTCTAGGAACACGGACCCATTCCATGATTCTCATGTCGTCCTACCTCCTTGAGCATCTAC
Organism: Dicrostonyx torquatus; assembly: GCA_028555095.1. Classification (NCBI taxonomy): domain Eukaryota; kingdom Metazoa; phylum Chordata; class Mammalia; order Rodentia; family Cricetidae; genus Dicrostonyx; species Dicrostonyx torquatus. The sequence goes on along the minus strand of JAQHUG010000194.1, from coordinate 2,113,707 downwards.
CATCCAACCAAACACAGGTATCTATAAACACAAATGTGAATGTGGCAGGCTGCTGCTCCTGGATCCAAAATGGGCCTTCTGGGTGTTTCTGTGCTTTCTTATGGTACAGTTAGACCTCGAGTTTCTTCAGACAATAGCCTGGGTTCAAAAGGGTTCAAATAGTTAGTGAACTATGTAATGCATTTGCTGGTTCATTTTGCTTTTGATCCAACAACTGTCTATCACAATGCAATGGGCCATATGGCCGGCTCATAAAGAGGTGTCCACTCATGAGCGCTTGTCTCTAGGTATAAACGAAGAGCTGGAAACTCCAGCCCCGCGTGAGTGAGTACTCTACCTAGCATTTACCAGCTGTGGGCTGCATCCAGGCTCTGCCTTGCAGTCCATGCAGCTTGAGTTCTATCACAGGCCTTGTTTGGTGGGTTGCGCATTCCACGGCGTTCCTCTTCCGTCTTCATTCGTGGCTGATCTGGAAATCATTGTGCGAAGTGACCGAGAATCGCTGCAAGGCGAGTAGCTGCTGCTCCTTCCTGCCTTCGTCTACCTCTTTCTTCTCAGTTTCCGCTCTCTTCGTTTCCATCTTCTTTTAGGCCTCACCATCTTTCAGTGTTCAGATGGAAAGCTGAGGTATTGTTAAAGCCAGTCCACCCCAGGGTGCTGGGAGGGAGGTGAGGCAGGGCCTTCATCACTTCCCGGCCGGCCTTACCACCCCATGGGGCTCAGCTTTAGAAGCTCACTGAAGTCATGCCACAGAGAGCTACACCAAAGGACTGAAAACTAAATAAACATAAATAAAGTAAACAAATAAAAGGGTAGCTGGAAGGTCCTGCCTAGAGTGTGTTAGACCTCAATAAAGACAAAAAACAAAACAAACCTCTGGTTAGTTTGTAATTTGAATGCAGGAAGGTTTTATAAACTTATTGTGGTAATTTTTAATTTAATATATTCCAAGTCCTCTACCCCTCTCCCATACTAATATAAAAAGAAGAGGGAAGGTTGACCGGCTGGGCCCAGTTTGGTTCTCCCCATCCTTGGAGAGGTCCTTATCGAGAGGGAGAGGAACAAGGAAGAGTTGACAGACCAGTCATCCCCATGGCTGCACCATTGACCAGCAGGGACTTTGTCAAGGCCCTCTCCCAGGATCTCTCTCACTGGACTGAAGTGACGTCGGAAGTCTTCACAGCGCCCTCCAGAGCACCAACTTTCTGTGGTTGCCATGGGAACAGCTGCACATCTGAGACTACTGAGACACATCTGCACAAATGTGTTGTGAGGGAGGCAAAAAAGAAGACAATTGTTTTCCTGTGCCTTGCTCCGGAAACCATTAGAGAGAGGACGCTTGTCCAACGTCACTTGGGGCAGCCAGGTTGAGCAAGACGGTCAAGCCAGGCTACCAGGAGCGAAGCCAACCAAGACCGGAAAAACTTAGCTGAACCCTTGAGGAGTCCTGGGAGACCTGGTCTTGGGGAAGTGGTGACTGTATCAGGAACTGAGTGAGCTAGAGAGCCTCACTCCAGGAAACAGGATTTCTCATGACAAATGCAGATGTGGCCAGCAGGGGGGTTGCCTGCAGGAAGAATGCAGGAGGTCCTTTGAGAGGCATCCATCATAGCCACAAATACTTCTTAAAAGCTACCTTTAGATAATGGAAAATGCATCCTAATGTATGCAGACAATGGAGCTGGGGCTGGGCCTCCTGTTTGCACCACATGGAGTAATAATGGGACTGCCTGTCCATTGAGAGGCAAGGTGTCTGCAGGGACTGGAGCTGACCGTGAAATCCAGCCCACATTCCATTTTGTCCATCACAGTCTCTCTGACAGTGAATGGTTTCCAACGCCCCCTTGGACGAACAATGGGCTCCAGTGTTCTAACAAGTCACCCCACAGGCAGGCTGGGTGAGACAGCCTTTCCTGGGACCCAGGCAGCAGAAGGTAAATGGTACAAGCAAAGGGAAGAGGCAGTGGATGGATGCTGTCTTCTGAAACGCAGTTTTCTGTGTGCTCCAGCAGCGTCTGTACTGATGTTCCTAGGCTGCCCACACAGAACTCTCAACTCAGGGCAAAGTGTTGATGAAATGAAAAAAGTTAGCATCAAAACAGTGACCGTGGTAGCCACAAACATGGAGGACCCTGGCTGCAGGGAACCTAGATAGTCTTTGCGCCTTTAAAGATGATGCCGCAAACATCATCCCTGGCATTCCTTAAGCTAGCCGGTGTAAGCAGGAAGACTGCATTTCTCTTTCATTCATCGGAAGACCCCTGTGTCAGGGACTTTACCGACTTTATCCTCTTCCTCAGAATAACTAGAAAGTCTATATCATTACTTGCCATCTGTAGGTGAGATAACTGAACGCTTCTCCACAGGCAAGAGGGACTGAGACAGGATACAGTCTGGACATGATTGCATGATTCTCATCGCCTCTTGGCTACTGCCGCCTCACCTTGGACTCCAGTACTCCTTCAGAGGAAATTGAGAATATTCCCAGAGCCCAGGATCATAAGTTAAGGACCCAGAAACTTTAGGTCTGGAGTAGCAGAAGGAAATAAAAATGACTTCTTGGGTACTTGTGGTGGTGACTTCGTTTTCCAGAGAATCTTTGGGGAGAGTGATGTTGACAGGCCATTGGCCACAGCGGGATAGCACAACCAGTCTGAGGTGTATAATTTGATCATTGGCCCTTCCTGGGCTTTCAGAAGCTACCCATCAACAGTAGAATGTGTGCCCACAACAGTGTAGAGTCAGCCAACCTCCAGGGAGTGCTCGGGGTAGATGGGAAGGCTGAGTCTTAGACAGGAATGTGTATTAAGCAAAGAATATGATTTCCCTATGTAATGTTTTAAAGAAGGGATTACATGCACCTCTGGTTTCATTGATGTTATTGTCTGCATGTGAACAGTCCTCCGCAGGTTCATGTGTTCATGCTTACTCGTTCCAGATGGTAGCTGTTTGGGGGAGATTGGAGAACCTTGGGGTCATGTGGCTAAGGTAGCAGAACTGAGTTTCTTGAAAGAACCACTTCTGACTCCTGGTGGAAGGCTTGGTCAAGACGTGAACAAGCTGCCACACACTCCATCCTGCTCCTGCTACCAAGCCTGCCCTATCATGATGGACTGATGCCCTTGAAAGTATGAGCAGAATAAATCCTTCCTCCTTTATGTTTTTCTTGTCAGGTATTTGGTTATACTGCTAAGAAAAGTAGCTAACACAAGTGAATACTCCCCAGTTTGCTGTGCTGGAAATATAATCCCCAAATTCACTTGGTGATGGTATTTGGATGTAGGATATTTTGGAAGAAAATTAGGTGCTGAGGAGCTCTATCCTCATGGAAGGATGATGTCAGGGATTCATGGGTGATGGGGGAAGTGAGTTCTTTCTGACACTCTTGCTCTGCCGCTGATGCTCTTTGTTCTGTTAGGATGAGTTTGAGAAGTTTCTCACCATCCTGAACATCGTGCCAGGATAGCTTCCAGGATCCTGAAAGGAATGCAGTCAGTTCTTCATAGATTCCCAGTCTGTACTCATCTACAACAGCGGGGAATGGGTGGAGAATGGATCTGTTTGGTAGGGAAGGCTAAAGGCCATGCTTGTAAGTTCTGCTTCAGCTCTAGACTGTCTTATCGAAAATCACCCATCCTAAAGTCCTTTACTATTTCCTGTCCCTAAAACCGCTTCCCTCAGTCGCCGTTGTTCAATGGTCACAACTACTTGAACATATTTCCTTCATTCATGGTGGCATTTGGGTGACTACTTAGCTGTTCCGGTGAGCGTAACTTTGGCTTCACATCCCTTGCAAGGGCCTTTATTTCGGGCTGGAGCTGGATCTTACATTCTTCTGTATTTTTTTGTTTTGTTTTTAAGTCTTCTTTTGTTTTTTGAGATTATAAAGTAATTGCATCAGCTTCCCCTTCCCTTTCCTTCCTCCAAAGCCTCCCATATACCCCTTCCTATTTTCTTTCACATCCATGGCCTCTTTTTATAATTGTTACATGCATATATGTATATTTATATATATTTCTAAATACAACCTGCTGTGTTTGTATAATGTTTCTTGTGTGTATGCGTTCAGGACTGGCCATTTGGTAATGGATGACTAATTGATGTGCCCTGTCCAGGGAGCACTATTTCTTCCAGTCTCAACCTTGCTTAGTTATCTGTAGTTCTTTCTGTAGGGCTCAGGCCTCCTGGGCTTTTCCCCATCCCCTTTGACATTATTGTTGTCCTTGTTCAGCCCATGTTTTAGTAATCTTGTTGGTGAGGCTTCTGACATTACTCTGACTTTACCAGGAGACTCAATCACACAGAAAACCCCTGTTACAATGTTTCTATCCCCTCTTCTGCAATGTTCCTAGAGCCTTAGGTGTATCTGTTGGGACTGAGATCCACAACTCTGCATTTTGATTGGTTGTGGTTTTCTGTAACGGTCTCCTTCTGTCCCAAAGAGAAGTTTCCTTGATGAGGGATGAGGATTGCTCTTGTCTCTGAGTATAAGAAGAAATATTTAGAGCACAGTTAGAGATTATGCTGGTCTGGTAAAGAGGTGGTTATATGTTCTTCTCCAAGACCCAGGACTTAAGCTTACATCTTCGATATATTCCCTCACTTGGCAAATAGTTCATGAATATAATACAACACTCCCCCTTCTTTCCCACATGATAAAGTATGTCTCACTAACTTGTATAAGCATCTAAGATGTAAGCTTTCCTTATTGGCTGAAGTAACCTTATTTCTCTTTATAAACTCAGTGCCTACCACATAGTTGGTGATCAATCAATATTTTTTTAATATTTATTTATTTATTTATTATGTATACACTATTCTTTCTGTGTGTATGCCTGAAGGCCAGAAGAGGGCACCAGACCTCATTACAGATGGTTGTGAGCCACCATGTGGTTGCCGGGAATTGAACTCAGGACCTTTGGAAGAGCAGGCAATGCTCTTAACCACTGAGCCATCTCTCCAGCCCCGATCAATCAATATTTGCTAAATGATTAAGTTATGTGTTGGAAGAAAAACACAGAGTCATGGAGCGTGACAAGGACTGTTAGGAACTGTACTAGAAAGAAGCTGGTGGCATTCTGCCCCGGTCCTGAGAATCTGAGTGGGGCTGAGTTCAAAGCTTCTGAGCTAACTTGTTTGACAGACAGGTTTCTGAAGCTGCAGAGCGTTCAGATTGTCAGGGCTACAACTGAGTGCGTTTATCCAGGTTTACAGGGCGAGAGTAGAAAACGATGAGGCAGGTGTGAAAAAACAATGTGAGGTTTGGGGAGCAATGCTGGGAAGGTGGCTCAGCGGGAGTGCACTTGCCACACAACTGTGAGGGGATAGGTCTGGGTCTTCAAGACCCGCTTCATGCAAGGTGTGGCATCTGTAACCCCATGGGAGGTGAGAGATAGTGACAGCAGTCCCCAGAAACTCATGGGCCAGATAGCCTGGCATGTGCGCAGCACACAAGAGACCCTGTCTCAAACAAAGAAGAAAGTGAGGGTTGGTTCCCGAAGTTGTCCTCTGACCTTCACACACACACACACACACACACACACACACACACACACACACACCATGGTGCATGCCATGCTCTGACCCACAAACATGCACACACATGTGCAGGGACACACATTACCTATGCCTACAGAGATAGGCAGATAAAGAGAAAGCTGCTGTGATTGATAAAGAGACTAGCGTCATTTAAGAAGTTAACTTGTAGTGGGGCAATAGAACATTTAGCTGAGGTTAGACTCCACCCACCAAAGGTGCTAGATTATCAAAATGCAAATGGATTTGAAGGGAGAGAGACTGAACTGCCAGTGGAGGAGACTCCTGTTGGAAAACGACACAGAGATATAGTTCCAGGAAACCACAGTAGATACTGTAGAAGGGAATAGTCTACATCTCAAGCTGGCAGCACCAAATACAGAAGACTGGCTAGCATGGGCCTGCATCCTTCCTTCTGCTTCCTACCTGCAAATGTGATCTGACCAACTGCCTCGCATCCCCGCTGCCACAGCCAGAGTTGTTCTTGTTGCCGTGACTTCCCGGCCCTGTACTTTCAAACTGTGAGCCAAAACCAACCCTTCCTCTCTTAAGGCGCATTTGTCAGGTATTTTGTCATGGCAACAAGAAAAGAAATGGATGCCAAGGGGCTTGCTGGTTTAAATCAACCCCCCCCTCCATTTTTCTAAGGTAAAACTATAAGTATGAATGATTTAGCTTGGTTCAAGCACACCATCGCAGCAGAAGGTGCATTTTCTTGTTCCTCGCCAGCATTTCCCTTCAGAACGCACTAGCTCAAAGGACCACAAGCTAATGCAGCATCCTTAATAACCCTGGTTACTGCCTTGATTGAGCTTCCCCTAATCAAAGCACAGCCCTCGCAGAAGGGAATTTCCAAAAAGCTGCCTGAGGCTGCTGATCAACAATTCATTTTTAGCATTTCTTTTTAAATCACTGTAAGTTGTTGCACCTGGGTCACGGTGACAGCTGAGTAAGGGGGCTGAGCAGTAATGTTGCGGGCACCAGGTTAGTAAAGCCCCCTCCACCATGTATATGCATGAGCTCCCCATTTGCATAGAGTGGAAAAGCATCGCTCCCATTAATCACCGCATTCATCTTAATAATTAGTGGCAATAATGTTGAAGAGCAGTGGTCTCCACATCGATCTCCGAGGCACCGTGGGCTATTTCTGCTGCAGATGAATGATCATCAAGAGTGACAAGATGATGCCGTCGGATCGACCACCCCGGGTTCTCATGCTTTACCGCTTGGCGGCTGGTCAGGAAGCCGGGGTGATCTGTAGAGCTAATCGTGCCCCTCTAACAAGGCCAGTAAGAAGGAGTGATACGACACCTGGGAGGGGGCTTGGGACGAAGTCCCTGGACACTTTTAAGGGGCCCTCACTTAGCCATATGCATAGCAAACTAGCCATAACTGCAAGGCAAAAGGCTATTTGTCATAGAGATTATGGCTCCGTGGTTGAAGCACTTGAAAGACTACCACTTGCTCTCAGACCTCCGTAAAAGATCGGCTTGGGGGTCTGTAATTTGCCAGTACTTTGGGATGAAGCCATTTCAGATCAGAAATGTGGCAGAATCTTTTAAGGCCTGTGGTACCCTGCCAGAAGGACAGAGGTACTGATAATTCTCAAGTGTTTTAAAGAAAAGACCTAACAGGTAGAAAAACAGAAGTCACAGAAGAATCTGCTCCAAGACTTGGTCAGAAACCCCAAAGGGCTTCAGTAATACAAAGGAGATTAATCAGAGAACAAAAGAATAATATTAATTTTTTTTTAAAGCTAGCAAATGGGAAGCCAGGGATGGATTGTGGTAACGGAAGTTGAAGGAGATTGGCAGGTAAGAACTTGAGGGGGTTGAAAAGACCCCTTCCTCCACTAACCCAGGAGGCCACCCTGCTTCCTACCCTCTCTGGGGTGAAAAAGAGAGTGAGTGCCAAGACAATCCATGGTTCCCTTCCCACACAGATGGCTTTACGCTTTAAAAGAAAATTATTTTAGACAGGGTCTCACTCTATATCCTTGGCAGGTTTGATACATACTATGTAGACCAGGCTGGCTTTGGACTCACAGAGATTCCCCAGCCTCTGCCTGCCAAGTGCTAGGGTCAAAAGCATGCATGACCCTACCATGGCAGACACAAATGACCAGAAAGACTCTAGCGATACTTTTCTCTGGAACTCCGATTGGCAGGGAATCTTTGGCACAGAGAGCATTTGCGTTGATTGAAGAAATTTGATAATGTCAAACGTTTTCCTTCCTGGGTTTGTATTCCCCATCAGAAGATTGAACTGGCCTTGTGAGTCTTTTTTTTCTGCCTTCATCCAAGGAAGACATTTGAAGTGTGTGGGTAAACCTATTAGAACACTGCTTCAGGACGTCAGGGGCTTCTGATGTTGATTTGTTATCTTAGGGGTCTGTTCAAATAGACTTGCACCACCAGCGTGACACAGACAGGAAGAGAATCCGTGGTACCTTGAGCTGCTTGCGGGTTTTTTCACTGCCGCCTTCTCTCTGAGAGGGACGACACACTGAACACAGCGGTGCCTGCACATAAATCATTTTGGACAAAGAAAGATCAATTTATTTAAGCAATTGCCCTACTTTGCATACAACTGGTTGATCTCAGCAATTCCTTTTCCAAGATTTATGTGGTGTGTGTGTGTGTGTTGTGTGTGTGTGTGTGTGTGTGAGAGAGAGAGAGAGAGAGAGAGAGAGAGAGAGAGAGAGAGAGAGAGAGAGATGTTATGAACAGTTTTATATGAAACAGCCAAATCCACTTTTGGGACCAGATATCTTCCTCAAAACAGCATTGTGAAGACTTTTGGCTTGTGACTATATATTATTTCCCTCTTTACAACACTCTCTTGCTTTGCTATACCAGGAAATGGAAAGGAAGGGAAAAGAAGGGAAGGGGAGGGAGGGAAGGGAAAAGGAGGGGAGGGGAGGGGAGGGAAAGAGAGGGGAGAAGAGGGGAGGGGAGGGGAGGGGAGGGAAGATAGAGTACTGGTAAGACGTGCAAATTTGTACAAGCACATACCAAGGCTGACACTAGTCCTCTTCCACAAAGTCCATAAAAATCAGGCCTTATAAAATGCTCTGAATTGGTTCCTGTTCCTCCTCAGAGATGATGAAAAGAAAGGGTGTCATCCACGGGTTTGGGGAGAGGACAGGGATGCTGGGATATGAACAATGACATCCTCTTGCCATGCTGTAGCTGCAGGGAAAGGGTGGAGGGGCTAAGAGTCAGCAGGATCTGGCATTGCTGACCTCAAGAATTACAGCGTTTGAGCCAACAAAGAAAGACCACAATAGGCTTCCATCTAGGGGGTCACTGGGCTGGCCATTGTGACCTGAGAGGAGGGTGACCTCACCAGCCCGAACAGCCACATTCCTAGGGCATAGAGTCCCTTGGAAGTCCTTGCGTGTTCAGGGTAAGGTCGAGCTGTTTTGCAAGATGAGGTTTTCCCTTTCTGCCCTCGTGCCCCTGTGAGTCTTGCTATGCCTGGTTTCTCTGCCCACTGCTCAGTGCCTGGCATGTGTGCAAATGTTTTTAATTGGATCCTCTAAAAATGCATTCCAGACACTGATTTGGTTACATTATATCCTATTCTGTTATCAAACAAATCTGCTGTCAAACAAAAGATCAATGTTATTGTAATGTCCTACTTGATGGATTAAATAGGGTATTATTCAACTCTTATTAAACAATCAAGAAAAACACACTGGGACGAGCTTTCACTCACAGCTGCTAGCGCAGAGCGGGTCTGATCTGTGATTAAGACGAGGGAGGAACAGTTATTTTCAGATTAATTAAACAAACAAGTAGGATTTAGGGACCAAGATTTTTTAAACCCAGAATGATTCTTTGAAACATGTTTGGAGAAGGACATAATTTACTTTAACTACATGAGTGAACACTTAAGAATATAAAATCTTTCAGTGACGCAATTCTGGATTAATTGCCCAGGGCTAAGGCAGCACCATAAACAAAGCCCTTCCAGGGACCAACCTTTCAGGGAAGGTTTTTTTTTTTTTTTTCTTGTGAGTAAATGTCCATTTAGAGAGCTTTTCTAAATTTAGAAGCAATGCTCATCAATCATTTATAATAAGCACCAAATAACTGTACTTGCTTGCCCGAGATGCAGCCCCTCCCCTCGCGCAGAGTGGTCCCCACAGATTGCGATGCTGTTGGGCCGGCACCTACTCCATTACTGGGGGCTAACCTTCCTGTTTCTTTGCCTTCACTCTTCAGATGCCCAGAGAAAGCAAATATTAAATCAGGGGAAATCTCCCCTTATCTTAGCTGGCCTGGCTCTACATTATCTTCAGAGTTCCTTTCCCCGCATCCTCCCATCACCGGGCTTTACATACAGTCGGCCACGTTCTGGCTCCTTCTGTCTGATGCCGCTTCCGCTAATGGCTGGAGAAAGGGAACATTACACCATTTAACGTGTGTGGGTCACATTAATCACGGAAAATTCTTTTAATGTCTCAGAAGTAACTGTCAAACTGGACATACTGAATCTATTTAAACTAAAGCATGCCATTTTTTATCTACAGTGATCTTTAATTCCCATAAAAGGGTCAAGAAAATGTGATTAAGTGACAGTTTTAAAATGTACTATAATATTAAATAGCTTGATTAAGTGACAACTATAAAATGTAATACAATATTAAGTATCTGGCTATGTCCCAAAAGAACTTTAAAGTATTTTTGAACGGTTTGGGAATTCACTAACCCATAATGGGTTACTAAAGAATTTTGTATGGGGGTGGGAGATAGGCATAAAAGCGGCAGAACTTAAAACACACTCAAAAGAAAACAGAGCAAGAAAACAAGCAAAACAAACTTTAAAAATTTTCTCAGCGCTCACAAGTAATACAGATTCCATAGTTTCTTTGTAGTGCTCTAGATTGCCTTTTGTAGCATGGTCGTCGGTTCTGAATGCAGCGCTTGGCTGGACGTGCCGTGTCTGTAGCACAGAGAAGAGGACCAAAAGGAGCAGGTGAAAGGAGATTGTGGATGCTAACGAAGTCTACAGACAGGGTGCCGTCTCTCAGGGCTTGAGCATCATGTCTCCCAGGTACCCTGCTTGCCATCAGTGGGACAGGGTAGGAAACACCAGCGTGGTGGGGATCAAAAGCAGAGCAGTGGAAACACTGAGAACTCAGATGGAGCCTCTAAAGAGCCATCCAAACATCAAACTTGAGTGTGGATGGTCCAGAGGCCTGCCCTGAAAGGCTGACGTGGGAAAGAGGCTTGACTATAAAGCCATGGACGTGTCTGCTCTAGGTGCCCAGGCCAAAGGCTCCAAGAATTTTGTGCTGTTAATCAGATGAGAGAGGGACTCCTTCCTTCATTTATTTGGTCTTTCCATAGCCTGGGTGAACCGGAAGCGAAGGCTTTTTTGCTATTGTCCTATTAGGAGGTGTGATCTTAAGGAGTGAGAGAGAAGAGGAGAAGCATGGAAGGCAGGAAGCTGTTTACAGAGATCTCTTAACCCAGGGTTACTATTAAACCTGCCTAGTTGCTTGCTTTTTCTACAATTGTTTTCAGGAAGTCACACAAACTGTGTAAGTGGACAGAAAAGGAGACATTTTTTTTCCTTGTCATTTTCCATACGTTGCATGACTTTTCCTGGGACAATGTGCTGAAAATACCAGTTTGACTCAGAAAGGATGTAGCAGACTGAAGAAACAATTTCATCCAAGTTCAACTTGACGATGCACCAACATGTTGATGGGAGGGGTTAGTTGCAAGAGCACGGCGATCCAAGCAGATGCCATCACTGGAGTTCCAACCATGTCAACCTTTCACTTCCTACTGAGATTATGTGAAGCTGGGAGGGTACAGGCTGAGATCTCAGATGAGGGTCTGAGATCCTCTGTGCAGCTGGGGAAGGGGTACAGGGTGTGGTGGCTGAGATCTCAGATGAGGGTCTGAGACTGCTTGTGCATCTGGGGACGGGATCCAGAGAGAGGTGGCTAAGATCTCAGAAGAGGGTCTGAGACCCCATGTGCAGCTGGGGAGGGTCCAGGGAGTGGTGGCTGAGATCTCAGAAGGGGGTCTGAGACTCCCTGTGCAGCTGGGAGAATCCAGGGAGTGGTGGCTAAGATCTCAGAAGAGGGTCTGAGACCCCATGTGCAGCTGGGGAGGGTCCAGGGAGTGGGGGCTGAGATCTCAGATGAGGCTCTGATGAATCAATCCCCTTGCATCTTTATTGCTGTGACAAATACCTGACAGGAAACAGCTTAAGGGAGGATGCATTCAGTTTAGTGCCAGCTTGAGGACATGCAGTCACAGCACAGTAGCAGAAGGTACTTAGTCACATTGTGTCCGCAGTCAGAATCAAAAAACGATGAACGATGAACGTCTCAGCTCTGTCTCCTCTCTATCCAGTCTAGGACCGCAGTCCATTGAACGATGCTGTCCACATTTATGGGAGTCCTTTTACCTCAGCTAACCTAATCCAGATAACCCCTCAGGGGCATGCCCAGAGGCTTGTCTCCTAGGTCTTGTCAAGTTGACAACATTAACCGTCATGTCCTCCTGCTACAAGGAAATGTGAGTGGACCTGCTCTTGTGAGACTTTATGCAGATGATCACAGCACCTCTGATTCAAGATGACAAGGGCCGCACTGTGCTGAGAAAGGAGTGTTCTCTTGTCTCTTACTCTCTCGTGGGTAAAACGTTTTTGGCACCTCGCATCAGCCCCTCACTACTTCCACACTTTGTCTGCGTGCCTCTGAAGGAGGTCCTTGAGCATCCTGGCTCTCAAGAGCAGTGTGGACAAGGGGAGCTTACAGTAAAGACCCATGCAGATCTGGCCTTACAGTAACACGGGGGACAGGGGGTGTCTGTAGCAGGTGGGAGGTCCCTGCTCTACTTGATGGGAGTCACTCTGGACCAGAGAGGTTCACTGAAAAATTTTCTATGCTGGCAGGACACCCATGGGGTTTCAAAATGTCCTTCTGCCATTTCCCCGTGCCCTTTAAAGCCCTCCCAGAATCCGACGACAATCTAGGGAAAAGGTTGATTCTGATTTTTAAGGACACCCTTTGAGAGGAAGATGGAAAGCCAAGCCAGATGACACAACTGGTCTCCTGATGGAGAAAAACAGCCATGGCCCATTTATGTAGGCCCACTCTGCTCTTCCATGGGAGAGGCTGGAGCTTCATTAGGAGATTTGCTCATCTGTCTAATAAATCTCCGAAAGCAAGAAGCTTCTCTGATATTCACGCCGGACTCTCTTTTCTGTCTTCATTTCTCCATTTCCCTCTGATTGCTCAGCCTCATAGCCAACCACATAAATCTCTTCCCTTTCTTCTGCCCTTTGTCAACCATTAGCCGGCTCCCCCTCTGTCACTGTTCCACCAGACTATAGATGTAACTCGTCTAATCTCCCTGATAAATCAGGCTCCAGGAATCACTCCTTGTTGCTCCCTCATAGTCCCTGGAGCTGGGATATAGGGCTCTGAAGGCCTGGTGCAGACACTTCTCGCATAATGGGCCCTGAAAGGTTGTCAGCGGCAGATAATTAGGGTCTCACTTCCCGCCATTGAGATGCATATATCTTCCACACAAAGAACCTCCACCACCTTCGAAAGAATTAACGTGAGCGGAGGAGATATATGAGGGGCTGGGTGACCAGCAGATGGGGCCAGCCTTTTGGAAGGCCCAGTGCCATCTTGCTGCTTGTGAGGGGAGAGACTTTCAGTTGGGGACTCTCCCTCGCTCTACTCATGGCCGACATCTTACTCCATGTCTGAACTGCACAACACAGAATCATGCTGCAATGACAAAATTACCTCTTCAAGTAAATCGTTGTTCATTAGCCGCGACCCTTAACGTGGTACTCTACTCTCTCCCTGTGGAGATCCATGCAGCCTGGCTAGGAGAACTCAAGCATACTTTCCGGCTGTTAGTCTCTAATGCTGATGGTTGCTAGCCCACATCATGTCTAGATCCACTGTTCTGTTTTCTTTAATGGTTTCTCAGAACTGTCAAGGATAGAGCTTTAGAAATTTGAGTGGGTTGCCCGATGGGTGTGATATAAGAACCTAGCCTTGCTCCTAAAATCAGTCTGTGACAGAAAAAAGAAAAACTCTTCTCAAATAAGCAATGCTGGAGACCTCCTGGCCTCCCCCGGTTAAGGGCAGGCTAATAGATAGTCAGGGGAGAGGGAGACGCAAATGGGATGGTCTCCCCTCACTTGAACCTGCTCAGTTTTGCTTTTATCCAGGTTACAGTCCGTGTAAGATTTGATATTCTAAAAGAAGGACAGAGTATAAAAATTGCAGATAGCATCACTTTGTCCATGAGGACAAAGGCCCAGATTCCCAGGGCTTTTAGTGTCATATCAAGACTGGAATACAAGAATACAGGACTTTAGTTTGTGTGTGTGTGTGTGTGTGTGTGTGTGTGTGTGTGTGTGTGTGTGCGCGCGCGCATGCGCGTTTGTCATGTTGCACCCCTTGCATGGTGACAAGATCTTCTTAAGAATACCTGCCCTGTGCCACGGAGCAGCCAGGCAGGCCCAGATGACCCAGGGACAAGTGTCGATGACAAAGTGCTCTTTGTAGTTTGAGATGCTCCCACTGACCTGTGCGCTGGAGTGATTTCCCTGGTGGTAAGGACAGATGTGTCCTGAATCATCCTCACAATCACCATCACTTGGGAGATGATTGGCGAGTCTCAGGGGGTGTGATCTTTGACCAGGACCCCCAAGCAGAAGGAACTAATGCCTTTAGAGAGAAAGTACAACTTGTCCTGGACCTCAGCAGGGTCATTCCCAGGGCTAACCTGCAGAACTGCTTAGCTAGATGGGATCATAGCCAGCCCTGGGCTCAGTCCCCACCTTTGAAGTCTGAGGAGCTTGAACCCTGCAGAGCCCAAGAGCTTTCCTCCCAAGCCCGACAAGCCTCAGAACTGTGAGGAGGCAGCCGGCATTTGTTGTTTGTGTATGAGGTTGCCTGTTCTGCTTCTCTGCTCTTTTTCCTTGGACCAACACAATATATAGCACTGGGGATGGAGGTGTGTCTGCAAAGGACACTTTCAGGTCTACACTGAAAAGAGACAGTAGGGTGTAATAGTACACACCTATAATCCAGCAGTGGCCTGGGGTGGGAGTCAGGGCTGAGGCAGGAATGTGAATTCAAAGTTAGCTTTCACAGTTAATTTGAGGCTCGAGGCTCGCTTCAGCTATGTAGTGACCCTGTTGGGGAGGGGGAGAGGGAGGGAAAGAGAATAGAATGCAGGAAGTTACTGGCAGCGCTTGGTTCTCACCTATTATTCTCTGTGGAGAATCTTATCCTAACAATCCAAGGAAGGCTTTTTTCTTTTTGGTTGGGTGCCTTATTCCCCAAGTTTCAGTGTCTTGCTTCTAGAACATGTATTGCCAGAAGCTTGCTTTATGGCATTTCTGCAAATCTAAAGCAATTTCCCTATAGAGAACGGAGCCAGTTGGCGTCATTCTTAATAGGAAACCTGGTGCTTGGCATCATTCCCTGGACTGGGTGAAGACCAAAGTTGTAGAGGGTTCCGACTGAGACCCTGCTCTAAGTAAGATTTTTATAAACATTTCTTGAGAGTGAAACTCAAAACAAATGGGAGGCCTTGTTCCCACCAGGACTTAAAATACCAACAGATGCATCAAGAAATCTACTCAATTTGATAAGTCAGTTCAAAGTGACCAGGAAATGGCAACAAGAAGCCAGACATGCACACCAGCATTTGCTGTTTAGAGAACATTAAATCTCCTCTGTACGAGGGGCTTTCTCTAAGACCCTCAAGTTCTGAGGCATCTCTCTTCCCCCTCCTCCTCTTTTTTTCTCTCTTTCTGTCAGACATTAATATTTTTTCAGATGCAGAGGGATTTTTCTGATGGGATCAGAGAGAGAGTGAAAGAGAGGAGAAAATTAGAGAGGGAGAGAAAGGGAGGAGGGGGGAGAGCACACCCATGTCCCTGGAAGGCCCATTGCCAAGGGACAGGAGGGAGGAGAGAAGGATACCTTGAGGTCATAAGAAGAGGGATCAGTTAACTAACGATCAATAATGTCTCTGGGGAGGTCACTTTGCCGTGGGAAAAAAAAATCACTGATTATCTAAAAAGGCAATGGTTTTAAATAAGTTTCCTCGTCTGGAAACATGCTAATAATACCAACCTCATGAACTTGATGTCAGAGTAGCATGAGATAATTATGTTTAGCATTTCATGAACTGGAAAATGCTGTAAAAATATAACAAGATTAAGAGAGGTGATGCAGTACTCTGAAAACTCCGCTCCCCCGGAGGGTGGGTAATAGGTGTGGGGAGGTTGGGGATTTTTCTATGATTGGAGTTGCCAGAAGTTTCTGGGTCTGCTTTTGTCTTCACAATCCCACAGAAAATGCAAACCATCCCATACAGCCATGGGTGAGACCAGCCACTACTATAGTTTAGATCCTGGATATTCCCAGAATGCTTCCACAGAAAAGGCTTGGTCCTTGGTACAGTCTGTGATGCTGTTTGGAAGGTGGTGGGACCTTTCAAGGTGGGGCTTAGAGAAAAACAATTAGGTCACTGGGTTTACATCCTTAAAGTGTGCTTTCTGTTTTTGTCTTTACTTCCCAACTAGGAGGAGGTAAATTTCTTTTCTTTGGTCACGATGTACTGGCATGTGACCCCAGAATGACACCTCTAAACCGTAAGCCCAAATCTGCCTTATAAGTTGATCAGCTCAGGTAGTGGGTTACAGTAACAGAAAGCTAACTAACACGGACACCAGTCCTGAGTGTCTCTGTTGTTGTCTTTAAAATAAATAAGTGAATAAACATAAGCCAAAATCCAATTTTATAAGACCAAACAACATGGTGCCTGACTTCCTGTCACCCTCAATGGAATGTCACATGAGAGCCTTATAGATGGGACAGTGTTCTCCTGAGCTGAGAATGGCTGACGATGACAACCCTGAAGTGCTGAAATTTCTTCACATCCGAGAGGAAAGTTAGAGAAGCAGATGAGTGACAGAGCAGGTGGGCGGGGCCAACTTCACTTTATGTATGTGTTGTCTGTATCAGCGTAGGCTTGGGTGCTGGTGCTGGTTGGGGGCAGGGTGAGATTGCTTTTTGTTCTTCAGCCTGAAAATGGTGTCAAGTATAAATGATAAATGAAGTAAAATGTCATTAGCCTTTACAAAGGTATATTTCTCAGAAGGCAATTGATTGGTGTCACACTTAGCATAGCAGATGTGCATGACAGTCGTTGAGGATGCAAAGTTGTCAACTGGGACAAGAACCTCTAAGGGTGGATGCACCAGGAGGCTGACAACATGTCTCAAACCAGGGCTTGAATGAGTTTTCCAGAGACCCTCCCGTGAGTTGTGCAGCAGTCCCTCTTCAGCGACATTCTCTGCAAGTGTGTCACTTGGTTCTGACATCTAGAGTAGATTAGACTTCTCTTGTGCCCATCGCCTGTGTACCCTTTTATCTTGATTTTAAAAATCAAAGAAAACTGCTTACTTTCGTGTGCCATTTTAACTTGTTACCAGTGAGCATCTGGCTTGGGTGTTTTCCATTAGCATGAAGTTTCAGGAGGCCGCAGAAGGAAATGCCTACAACAGAGGAGCCCAAGAGAGCAGCTCCAGTTGCTGGCCACGCAATGTGTCTTGCATTTCTCTAGTGTAAATAAAATGATAATGCCAGAGCGGTCCCCAATAGTGAGTATCTGATTTAGAATAAAATAAAATCCATGCTGGGAAGCTGATGAGCCTGCATTTGCTGAATTGCTTCTAGATGCATCTCAGATCAGCTCATATTTATCGGCTGTTTCCTCTGGACAGTTATCACCAGTTGTCTGTTGTTCTTTCTGCCTAGTGCAAACAGAGAGGGTTTGCAGCTTGATTTTCATCCCTTATAAGTGGAGGTGGCATCTGAAAACTCAAAGTTATTGAAAAGGTAGGTGCTTATAAAAATGCAATGTGGGCCACCCTTTTCATGGTAGCGGGTCCTTGGTGAGTGCCACAGCTTCAGATCCACCTGCCCAACTGGACTGGTAAGACCAAACTCTAGCCCCCAGGTGCTCTGCTCAATTGGGAGGCCCCATCTCCCCCTCCCCCGGCTTTTCTGTGTCCCACACCCAAGAGTGTCCCTGGGCAAAGCTCCCCTTTGAC
>JAQHUG010000194.1:2075781-2087206 GCA_028555095.1 Dicrostonyx torquatus | reverse complement strand
ATAGCAGATACTGCACTATAGCAGATACTGCACCATAGCAGATACTGCACCATAGTATATACTGCACTCATAGCATATACTGTACACATAGTATATACTGCACAGATAGCAGATACTGCACCCATAGCAGATACTGCACCATAACAGATACTGCACCATAGTATATACTGCACCTATAGTATATACTGCACTCATAGCAGATACTGCACCCATAGCTTATACTGCACACATAGCATATACTGTACACATAGTATATACTGCACACATAGCAGATACTGCACCATAGCAGATACTGCACCATAGCAGATACTGCACCAATAGCAGATACTGCATCATAGCAGATACTGCACCCAGTTGCCTCTAACTCCTTCTCCAAGAGAGATCTGATACTCTCTTTAGGTCACACTAGGTCACTGCACTTGGGTGCACAACCTCAGTTCACACACATAATTTAAAAGTTGAAATTTTTTAAAAATTAAAATTAATCCCCCAAGCCTCCTGCTGTTTAAGAAGACAGAGGACCCTCTGAGGAAAGGAGGGAACCTAGTGGACAGCACATGGACTGGAAGACAATTGCTGACACGATGAGCTAATCTTTATTTTCTTAGTAACGACTTTGATGTTTTACAGATGTGAAGTCAAAAGGTTGGAGCAATTATCACCTTGTTGAAGATCATATATCCCGCCACAATAGTTAAACTTCTTTTTCTTCGGAGACTCTTCCGTAGATATATAGGAAGCAACTTACTGTAGATTTTGGTCCGATATGGGTGTTGCTTTTTGACACATTTCCTTTGACTAGGAGATGTCTATCTTGGGACAACAGCTGGACTTCATTGCTTACACTTGCTAGTTCAGGGATGGAAAGCCTGCCCAGGGCACAGCCACGAAACCATTGGCAATTCAAGTCAAAGGCACTGGCTTAATTGGTTTGCTTTCTCATTAGTTCCCAGGAACAACTGCATGGGTCAGCCCCCGTGCACAGCACTGATAACGATGGGTTCTGGAGGGAAGTGCTGCATCAGAGTTCTGCTGAGCTCTGCACTGGCAGGCCGACCGCCTCGCTAATGTGTACCTCCATCACCTCATTCTTGGCATACGTCGGGAGTATGATGACAAGATTCGGTTGTTCAAAAGGTTCCTTTACTTTTGTGCACTCCCAAATTTATACTTTTCTCCTTGTGAGGAGAGGAACCATTGTGCCATGGGATGCATGTGTGGAGGGGAAGCCCAGTGAGGGCAGAGGAAGCAGAGCCAGAGGAGTCCCCGCTGCTGTTCTGGACCAGAAAACCGAAGCATCCACACATGGCACCATTGGGGATGCCTGAAACTGACGACCCACTTCCAGGGAAAACGGGCTAGTGGGTGCTTGTGGGAGGTGTGTTCAATGATGGGAAGATATAAAGCAGAGGAAGGAGTTGGGGGAAGCAGATTGCAGGATAGCAAATTCAGCAACACTGTGATTGCGGCAACAGGAAGTTCTTGCGCTTATGCTCACAGAAGTCAGTAGGCAGAAATATAGGGAGCTATGAAACTTAAATGCGCAGGTCAAGATCGTAATTTTTATTTTAAATTTAGTGTGAAAGGCCCCAAACGTGAGATACACCTATCTTAAAATTCAGGTTCAGAGACACTTTCTGTGTTTTATCTGGCAACTCTGTACTTTGAGGGCTTTCCCAGAACCTGGACACCAGCAGCAGACGACAGCCCTATTGGATTTTACGTTCAGCTGTTTTTAACTTTGAGACTCATGGCTTCCTCCAAATGAGGTAGAGTAACCTCTCCACAGAATGGTAAGAACCCAGCTTTCCTTTCCTTACCCAATACACTGCTTTTGCAGACCAGGGTTAAGAGCACAGGAACCCGGGAATCCTCTTTTCTGGAAGCCTGCTCATAAGTGGTCTGGCAGCATTTCATTCCTGCAGACTCCCTTTCCTGCTGGCACGAGGCTCCCACACCAGCCATGCCAACCCTCCGCTCACTGTCTCTATTCTTGTTCCCATCGTTCTGCAGTTATAGGAAAGGTGAATCCAGCTGGGAGAGAGGCTTTCTGATGGCAGGCACCTGACTGGGAAGTGAGGCTGTCTCTTTGTTATTGATGCCTCTTTTGGTTTAAAAAGAGTCCTAATCTTTCAAACTGGGGCTTGGGGTGCCATGTTTTGTCTGTTTTCCCCATCTACCTACAAAGTCTCTTTCTGGTTCTCAACCCCCCCCCCCACAAGTGTTGCCTGAATTTGACTTTCCCTGTTAGATCACCTGTCCCCAAAGATGCTTGTAATCTAGAAGGTGATTACACAATCTAGCCTGACCTACGCAGATATGCAGAGCCAATAGGGTAGGGATTTACATATGAGTGGTTTATTATAGGAATTGGCAGATGCAATTGGGCAAGCTCAGAAGCCCTACTGTGTGTCACTCAGGGAAGACAAAGAATCAGGCTGCAGTCTGAAGTAAAGAGAACAAGTTATATGTGTGTGTGTGTGCGTGCGTACGCGTGTGTGTGTGTGTGTGTGTGTGTGTATGTATGTATGTATGTATTCAAAAGGAAAGAATGAGTTAGCTTCTCTTGGTCTTTCTATTCTCCCAGGATTAGCATGGTGAAGAAAGATCTTTGCCCCATCTATTGTTCTACTAATCTCTTCTAGAAACACTCTCCGAGACACACCCAGAAATAATGTTTTACTGGGTATTTGACTATCTCTTAATCCAGAGACACTAACACATAACACTGACTATCAGAGGGCCTGAGCAGTCCCAATTTTAACTCTGGACCCTCCTCTTCTGTGTAATTTAAGTTAAAGGAGTCCATCTGATATACAAGGTATCGTAGATTGGATCTGAAATGTCTCTACTGGCTGTTCAGAATGTGGCATTATTTTCAAGGCTATGGAACCTTCAGGAGGTTGAGCCTGACTAATAGAAGTAGTAGATCATGCAGGGAGGAATCCTAAGGCGGTGCCTACTCCTGCTTTCTCCTTTCTAGTCTGCCACTGTGTGAGGACCTCTGCAATGCCTCTTTGCACTATAATAGAGTGTAATTTCTCCCTTCAGATGGTCTTCCAGTATTCTGCCACAGTAATCCGAAAAGCAGCTGACATATAAGTTAAGAGTCCACTCTCTGCCTTCAGTGATCAAGAGCTTCTGATTGGACACCAGCCCTGGGCATTAATCTATCCTATTCAATATCCACTCAGAGCCTACTTTTTGTTGTAGCAAATGTCTTCATAATCAAGCTGTGTAGGTGATGGTCTGTCCAGGAGACATTTATTCAAGTCCACAATTTACTGTCACATCTATGGCTTTGGAAGTTGGAACCCTAATTGTACTGACAGGGCAGCCAGGGCTGAACTTTGGTCTGTGCAGTTCATTGGGTCAGACATCGAGAACTCTAGGTGATGGATAAAATCTGGCATCAGAACAAGAAGATACAGGGCTCTGTGACCATCATGAAAGGTGTCAAGTGGGAAGAGCTCCTACAATGTGGGGATATCTGTTAGAGCCAAGATCTGAGCTGCAGACTCAGGTTTAGGACTAGGACTTTACTTGAAAGGTAGAGGAGAGACCATAGAGGACAGAGCTGAAGGGGCTGTGGATATCTTGGGTCTCAGTCAAGGCCTGGGTATAAGCATGGACCTAGTTACTCAATGAAGGGACCAAGAGGGGTCTTGATCTCAAGGTCAAGTCAAATTTCCCACCTTGAGGAAACATGATCAACAGTTGGGTAGTAGTGCCTTGTGGGAAATCAAAATCTTGAGTTAGAATTCTTCTTCTCTAATATTGGAATGATAAGTTTGGGCTCCACGACGCTGAGCCCACATGTGTGGTGTAAGTACTTTTGGAAGTGCCAGATGGGATAATGGGAGTTGGGCAGGGTCTGCTGTTATTTTTAGCTCATCTTGGGTTACTACGATCCAAGATGTCTAATGATTGTTTCAGAAACTGAAAAGCATTTCCACTGCAAGAATCAACCCAGTCAAAACTAGATTTCTTGATAACGTTTAAGGCATCAAGTTAAAAATATTACTTCAATTGGAACACCAGACAGAATGGCCTGACTTCTTCTGCAAACAGGGATCCTTGTGTAAAGGAGTGAAGGAGGAGGTGATCCTGGAGTTGGGCACTGAGACCTGGTGCATTTGTGGTACTGAATCGTTTCTGGCAACCTGTAGTGGACCAGCCCTTTTCAGAATGTGTGGCTTCTGCACTGCAGGGCACTGATGCCAGATATTCATCACAGGTGCCAGCTAGGGAGCACATGAGGACCAGGTGTGGCACTCAAGTGACTGCAGAAACAACAACAAAAAAGTCTCTGGTAAAGTAATTACTTATATTGTTCTATCATTAAATAAAAACTGAAAGTCAGATATTGGGGTAAAATCTGATAGATCCAAATGGAGGAACGATCAGCTGACCCTGCCTCTCCACACTTCCAGATTGAAAAGACACACAAATCTCTCTGAGCTCCTCCCTATTCCTTCCTGTGATTCTCTATCTTAATCTGGGTCAGCCGAAAAGCTCTACTGTTAATTCTGGAATGTTGACTCTGCCCTCTGATTCAAGGTTTAACTTTACTGGCAGTCTCGGGAATGTCAGAATGCAATCACAACATTATGATCCCACAACATTCTGGTCAACTGCAGAAATGCTGGTGCCTAGCATGGGCTCAAGGGTAAGGTTAAGAAGAAAGTACACAGCAGCTGTCTCCTTGGGAGGGAGACTCATACCGGGAGACCCAGACTGGGAAGGAAGTGCTTTGCTGCAAAGGTCATTGGTAGAGTATGCTAGCCAAGGTTGTACTCATAGAACAAGCATTTGTGGCAGCAACTGTCTCCTCTGACCTTGCCTGCCTACTTTGTCCTGAGAAAGTCATGGGACTAGCTCTGATCCTGAGAATCTGGGTTGAATGTTAAAGCTCCCGAGATAGTTACAAGCCAGGCTGTCCTTTGCCGCTGTGATTACAAACTATCTGCATAAACTAAAATGGAATCAGAAGCCTTCATCGCACCCACCCACATCTGTAATGCAGGATGTAATCCAGGATGTGCTGAGTACTGGCTTCTGCCACTTTGGGGTTGAGGCGACAGCCTTTGCAGTGAGTGCCAGCCCGTTTTCTTTATTCTCCTGTGCTGAGCTGTCTCCGTGCTCCAGGCTTGAATGCGTTAACACAATGTCAAAAGATGCTTAGATTAGGAGAAATGATAATAAGGTAATAATCCTGAACACCTGCCTAAGCCTTTTCACTTTTAAAACTATAATGACAGCTAATAGCTGCACTCGATTCTCCTAACAATTCCAGGGAGGACGCCAGGTCATCGTTATTATCCTAATTGTTTGAGTAAGGGAACTAAGGCCCAGAGGGGTTGAGTAACTTCTCTGAGACCACTCAGCTATCCTGGTCTAGTGCTTTTCTCAGCAGAGGTGGGCAGGGCTCCAAGCAAGAGTGAGAGCAGACTTCAGAAGCTCCAGTTGCTTGCTTGGGCCATTCTTGTATTCTCTCTCCCAAGGTCATTTACAGGAGGTGAGAAGAGTTGGCCCTGTTGCCTGGACCACGGCTCTCCTGCTTACTCTCCAGGAGGAGTTTGGTTGGGAGATGCTTCCGCCCAAGGGTTTGGATGCCTGGAACATTCTTTCCTCTCATTTCGTTCATGACTTCAATGCTTGCCAAGGACAGTCATTTCCATACAAGTTCTTACTTATGCAGAACTCTGTTTTTAGTTTTCTGCTAATTTCAACTCATTTGTTCTTTATAAAAACCCTAACGGGGAAACTATTGTCTCTGCTTTGCAGGCCTGGGTGTGCACAAGGCTCTCCGGAAGGCTTTCTAAAGCTGGGTTTTACTCAGCCAGATTCAGGTGGGTACCGGGAATCTACATTACTAACATGTGATGTCTAGGCTGCTGGGAGGGTTTCAGTCTTCCAGAGACACTCTCTAGGGTCTCTCAGGCAGCTGCTATGAAGCAGCTGAGTTTCTGAAGATGGGACACTTGTAGGTATGTTTATTCTATAGGCTATGGAGGAAGGCCTGGGAGTTGGTAGCTCCATGGAGATTCCTGAATATAGCCTGTTGTAGGAACTTCTGAGCTGATGACTCAGCTTCCCACATAGAGAATGAATTATGAGAATTGATCCAATTGCACAGGAGCATTGACTAGCTGTGAACCTACAAATGCTGGTCATCTAGGCTGTTTCTGTGCCCTAGCTACTTTGAACATGAACAAGCATGGGTCTCTGTAACGGGAAACAGATGCCTTTGGACACAAGTCCAGAAGTGGAATAGCGGGGTCTTGTGGTAGATCTATGTCCAGTTTTCTTGAGGAACCACCATACTGATTCTCACATTGATTGCACTAGTTTGCATTTCCTGCCACCGTGAGAGCTTCCTGCTCTACACATCCTTGTCAGCGCTTGCTGTCTTTACCTTAGACATTCTGACTGGTAAGACGAACTTGTGATTTTAATTTGCATTTTCCTCCTGGCCAATGATGGTGAATTCTTTTCAAACTATGCCTTAACCAGGCTGGATAGCGGCGTATAAATGAATGAAAATAGATCCATATCTGTCACCCTGCAGAAAATTCAATTCCAAATGGAACAAGGATCTCCACTTAAGACCAGATCCTCTGAATACTAATAGAAGAGAAGGTAGGGAATATACTTTAACTCATTGGCATGGAAACCTGCTACTATAGAAGTTTCCCAAAACACATAAAAGGAAATTAAATGGAGTTACCATTTAATGGGGAGGCAACACCCTGACTAGACATTATATGCTACCAAGCAAAGTCCCCAAGAACTAGAAATGTGTTATATCTTGCTGGGTCTTTTGCCAAAGGAGTCTGATAGGTCCTCTTCCTCAAACATTACAGACCATTGTCAAGGCTACTAGTTAACCTTCACATGACCGGAAGGCCTAATTGCTGAAGATACCTCTTACATCATCAAACACGTAGAGATGGAGTTGGATGGAACCCAACTAGAAGTTTTATCTGTACTGACTAGCGTTCATGGCCATACAAGGTATCATACAAGTACACGCTACTAGAGGAGAAAAGCAACCGTGACTGTATACTGGTACAATTGTGGCTCAAACACCATGGGAAGTAACCAATAACTTTTTTACTTGGGTTTAAGGTTCACCCAATGAGATGGAAATCACACCTGACACTGTTAATGAGGGGAAAAAAAACCCTGAAAGTGGAGAATAGATACGTCATGTGCCCTAGGGGAACACCTACTGTTTTTATTCTGCTAAATAGATGTAGCAGTGATAATGACATATTGCTATACCAATAGATCACGGAATCACTAACTCCTCTTCAGGGGAGCTTCTTTTCACAGGAGACATTAGTTGACACAGAGACCCACAACTAGACACCAACAACAGGCACTAAGACACCATGGAGCGCTTGGCCCTAAACAGGATAGCTTTATCAAATCCCTCACCTCACAGCTCTGCAACCAGTGTGGAGGAGGAGGCAGGAAGGTTTAGGAGCTGGAGGTGTTGAATGATTCCGAGGAAACACTTCTCCAGACGTGAGAAGGCTGCTGCACACATGAATTCACGGACACTGGCAGCCTACACAAGACCTGTCCAAAGCCAGGCCAGACAGAATGCCTGCGTGAGGAAGGCTAAGGTCGGCACAAAGGTCTACCCTTAACCAGAAAGCTTATTTGCAATTGATAGCTGCTGCTACGAGGAAAATCCGTTTTGCCTGTGGAGTAACAGGTACATCAGTCACATGCCAGGGCAGGCCTCATGATAAGGAATAGTTAAACAGCCCAAAATGGAATCCATTATTTTGTGTGCTTTGGCGGGGGGGGGGGGGGGTTATAAACTGCCGCTCTGAGGAAAGTGTTTATCAGCTCTAGGAGTTTCCTAGTGGAAGCGTTGGGGGCTCTTCCATGCAGACCATCACGCCATCTGCAAGGGAGGATAATTTAACTTTTCCCTTTCCTATTTGTATACCTTGATTCCCACTCCCCTTTTTGTCTTATTGTTCAAGCTAGGGCTTCGATTGCTATATTGGATAAGGCTGATAAGAAGGGATATCCTTGCTGTTTCTGATTTTAGTGGGATTGCTTCAGGTTTTTCTCTGTTTAATGTGATGGTAACCATTAGTTTGTCACGGATAGACTTTACTATGTTGAGATATGTTCCCTCATCTCAAGTCTTCCCAGGTGTTACTTTTTGTTCATTTTTAAAAGTTTTTGTTATTTTTTTTCTTATTTCTTTTTTTAATTGATTTTATTGAGCTATACATTTTTCTCTGCTCCCGGGACTCCCTTCATCTCCTCTCCCCTTCAACCCTCTCCCATAGTCCCCATGCTCCCAATTTACTCAGGAGATCTTGTCTTTTCCTACTTCCCATGTAGATTAGATCCGTGTATGTCTCTCTTAGGGTTCTCACTGTTGCCTAGGTTCTCTGGGATTCTGAATTGTAGGCTGGTTTTCTTTACTTTATGTCTAAAAGCTACTTATAAGTGAGGACACATGATAATTGTCTTTCTGGGTCTGGGTTACCTTACTCAAAATGATGTTTTCTAGATCCATCCATTTGCCTGCAAATTTCAAGATGTCATTATTTTTCTCTGCTGTGTAGTACTCCATTGTGTAAATGTACCATATTTTCCTTATCCATTCTTCAGTCAAGGGGCATTTAGGTTGTTTCTAGGTTCCAGATATGACAAACAATGCTGCTATGAACATGGTTGAGCACATGTTCTTGTGATACAATTGAGCATCCTTTGGATATTTACCCAAAAATGGCATTGCTGGGTCTTGAGGTAGGTTGTTCCCTAATTAACTGAGAAATTGCCATACTGATATCCCCAAAGGGGCTGGACCAGCTTGCACTCCCATGAAACTGAAAAGCTTCTGTAAAGCAAAGGGCATGGTCAACAAGACAAGATAAAAGGGAATGGGAAAAGATCTTCACCAACCCCACATCAGACAGAGGTTTGATCTCAAAAAAAAAAAAAAAAAAGAACTCAAGAAATTGGTCATCAAAAGAACAAATAACCCAAGGGGAAAAAATGAAGTACAGACCTAAGCAGAGAACTCTCAACAGAGGAATCTAAAATGGCTGAAAGACACTTACGGAAATGCTCAACCTCCTTAGCCATCAGAGAAAATGCAAATCAAAACAACTCTGAGATTCCATCTTACACCTATAAGAATGGCCAAGATCAAAAACACTGATGACGACTTATGCTGGAGAGAATGTGGGGTAGAGGGAACACTCCTGCATTGCTGGTGGGAGTGTAAGCTGGTCCAGCCCCTGTGGATACCAGGTGTTATTTGTTGTTGCTGTTTTATCATGAAGGAGTGTTGACTTTTCCCCGAAGGTCTTGCCTGCATCAACTGAAAGGATGATGTAGTTTCTGCCCTTCAGTCCGTTTATGTGATGAATTATGTTTATTGTTTACATATGTTGACCCATCCCTGCCTTCCTGTAATGTAGCCAAATTAATCATGATGGAGAATCTTTTCGATGTGTTCTTTATGTGGTTTCTAAGTGCCTTTATTGAGAATTTTTGACTCTCTGTTCATCAGAGAGATTGACCTATAATTCCATCTTTTTTCTTTTTTATGGAATAAGTTGGATGGTATTGATGTTAGTTCTTTAAGGTCTTTTAGAATTCTGAGTTGAATCCTTCTTATCCTGAGCTCTTTTTTTTAATAGTTTGGGGATTTCAAATTACTGATTTTATCTCCTTGATTATTGTAGATATGTGTTTAATCTTTAAATTCATTTTGTCTTACCTTTAGTAGGTTGTATGCATCTAGAAATTCGTTTCTTTTAGATTTTCCAAGTTAGTAAAATATAGAAATGTAAAAAAATGCCCTCATGGTTCTTTGAATTTCTTAAGTTTCTGTTGTAATGTGTCCCCTTTCATCGCTAATTTTATTAATTTGGGTCTTTTCTTCTTTTGAGCAATTTGCCTAAGAATTTGTCAATATTGTTTATTTCTTTGTAGAACTAAATCTTTGTTTCATTGAGGTTCTTCATATATTTCTTTTTCATTAATTTCTGCCCTGTTTTTTTTAAAATTATCTCAGCCTTCACTGATTTTCTCCAACTAGTGCTTCAGGGATTTGTTGGTTCTTGTTTTTCGGATGCCTTAAGGCTCATCTTCAGGTTGTTTATTTCAAATCTTTCTGGTTTTTATTGTGGGCACCTAAAGCTACACTCTGCACTCTGTAGCATGAATAATAAAAACCCAGTGACAGATATTGGTGCTCAAGCTGAAGGTTAGGAAAGTGAAACAGTCAGGCCGCTAGAAAAGTCTTACTTCTCCCATGGCTGGGTGACTGCAGACTGAGCCCTGGGCCTCTGTCTCCTCCTGTCTTATATCTCCTTTAGTGATCAAAGCTCTCCTCTTAGGACTTTCTTCATTGGATCCCATAGATTTTTTTTTGTTTAAGTATAGATTTTTTTTTAACTTCTTGATTTTTGCAATGACCGTTCATCATATAATAGTATGCTTTCTAATATCTAAGAGTTTGCATATTTTCTGTAGTTTCTTTGGCTGTTGATTTCTAGTTCTATGTCATTGTGTTACACAGAATGTTGTTTTAATTGTCCAGTATTTGTTGAAACTTGCTTTATGTCTTAATAGGTGGTGTATTTTAGAGAAGGTTTCGTGGGGTACTGAGAAGAGTATATATTTTTTGGTGTTTTGGTAGTATGTTCTGCAGATGTCTGCTGAGTCTATTTGATTACACTATCTTAATAATCCATTAAGGAGCCATTACTACGAGGATTCATCAATACCAACTCTAACTTTCTTTTAGAATTTCTTTTTCCGAGATGTAGGCAGATGGATGAGCATTGTCAGATTCTCTTGTAGTTAGGACACTGGCAAACCGGCTGAATCTGACCACCAATTAGAATCATCTCATCTCTTGCTTGGAAGAAATAAGAGGAAACAGTTGTGTAAAGAGAAATGGTAACGTCTGGGTAGGGAAGCTTTTCCTGAGGCAGAGATGGCCACCAGCCAGAGTGTAGATACAGGCAATGGTGACTCTTCCTAACAGTTCTGGACTATAGTTGGCTGTTTGGTAACAAGGAAGCTTGGTTCTTTAATTATACTGTAGAACTTACAGCCTTCTTCACTCCCCCATTCACAGTGTCTCTTTTTTTTATTTATTTCTGGTTTTTTATTTTATTTTAATTGAGCTATACATTTTTCTCTACTCCTCTCCCTCTCCCTGCCCCTTCAACCCTCTCCTATGGTCCCTATGCTCCCAATTTACTCTGATCTTGTCTTTTTCTACTTCCCATGTAGATTAGATCCATGTATGTCTCTTTGGGGGTCCTCATTGTTGTCTAGGTTCTCTGGGATTCTGAATTGTAGGCTGGTTTTCTTTACTTTATGTCTAAAAGCCGCTTATGAGTTAGTATATAGAATATTTGTCTTTGTG
>JAQHUG010000194.1:2034660-2075207 GCA_028555095.1 Dicrostonyx torquatus | reverse complement strand
GGTTTTTATATATTTTGGAGATCAGACCTCTGTCTGATGTGGGGTTGGTGAAGATATTTTCCCATTCTGTAGGCATTTGTTACTGTTACCCTTATTCAAAGATGAAAAGACATACATGTAAAGATGAGAAGACACACATGTAAAGATGAGAAAACACACATGTAAAGATGAGAAGATACACATGTAAAGATGAGAAGACACACATGTAAAGATGAGAAGACACACATGTAGAGATGGTAAGATGCCTAAACTCACGTAGTAAACCAGGGAGAGAAGGTTGGATTTGAACCCGGGTGTTGGCTCTGTAGCCTGTAATTGGACTGTGGGCCTCTGATCCCCGCCAACTGTGTAAGATAGCTGCTGTTATTATTTTGTTATTCTTACCGTTGTTGCCACTTTATGGACACAGAGATGCGGTGCATTCAGAAAGGTTCCACAGTCTCAGCTGTTCAGCTGATTAGTAACAGCACAGTGCACTCAAGGCCTGCAGACTGATTGCTGGGACCTTTTGGGATAGGCCCACAACTGGCTAGAATTTCTTCCCTATAATTGGCCTTGTAGTTATTTACCTACTATCAATTATTTGCAAGCCTTTACTTTGATTCATTTGTATTATTTTTGTGGGAGGTACTTCGGTCTTTTTTTATTTGTGGAAGAATGCAGAACCCCTGGTCCCAGGGCATTTTGCTATAATGTGCTAAGACCCACACTTCATTTCCTTTGGGGTCCTATAGAGGTGTAGCATGGCCCATAAAAAACACCATTGCTGCTCATATCTCATGATTTTTGCAAATTAATGATCTAAGTAAAATGGACCATTGCCTTTAAGAGTGTGCAATAAAAAATGATAATAAACGCCAGACTGGGGATCATAATGGAAAAACAACTGTTTGGGGTGTTTTGCCATGGTACAGTTCCTTAGCCTGAGTGCATTAAGTGGAGTTGGCTGAGTTTTTTTTTTTTAATCTTTTTTGAGGGAGGGGGGTACATGTTCAATGCCTCAAGTCTTCACACATGGCTGGGTACAGAATAAGAACTGCCTGTGAAGTCAGAAGAGGCTTAAATCCAAGGCTTGCCAATGGGCATTTCAATTAGACAGTGACCTGGAAACTCCTGGAGTGAGTTTTGAATTCCTTTCTGTCTCCTTAAGGGCTCCTGCCATGCCTTCTTCTCTACCGTGGTGCTTTGGTGAAGAAGTTGGAACCGCTTGGAGTTTTGCCAAGGAAGGTTCAAGGAAACAAAAGTTAACTGCTGTAACTTTGAGGGGAAAAAATGCTTCACAAAGGAAAGGAAAAACCAAAGATCTTGGAAGAAAAATGAAGCCACAGTTTCAATTATAACTACTACCAGGTTTGGGTAAAACTTTGGGCCAAAGTGTCAACCAGACAGATGTTCTTGCAGTTTGATTTCCGTAATAAATGTTGTACTTGCAAAAATATTTTAATGACATCTTGACTCTTTGTTAGCTCTCCAATTGTAGAAGATTTTCCAGGTCAGGAGAGGGCCCCGTGCACCATCTTACCCAGTGGCCTCTTTCATTCTGCTGGGGCTCATGGAGAACATTAAACTTGCAGATGCAATTATTGCATAATAAACTATTGATTTCCTAAGAAACCTTGTTAACATTTTCTTCTTCATAATTGACACTGGCAAGAAATATATACAAGAGGCGCTATAGGAGATTAACAATTGATTGCCGCTTGTTGAGACAGTAGTGCTTGAGTTAAAGAATGAGCAACATTAGATCATAGTTTCAATGTTCAAAAATTGCAAATTAGATCCAGGTTGCATATAAGGGTCTTCATAAGGTCATAGGTCAGGGATTTTTTTTACACATTATCTATTTTTGTCTATTTTTGATATTTTCATTACATCATTTCTCCCTTCCTTCTCCTCTCTCCAAGACCTCCAATATACCCCTCCTCATTCTCCTTCAGATCCATGGCCTCTTTTATTTTATCGGTTGTTCTTCTATGCATACTTGTTTTGATCTATAACATAAGCCACTCTGAAGACGTCATTTGGAGGTGAATTGGATTATCATTTTACAGCTGATAAGGATTTTAGTTTTGCTTGGCAGTGAGAATCACTTACTGAGTCATCCCCGTGAGCACAACACAGAGGTGAAAGCCCAGAACCAGGAACAATGCACAAGCACAAACTGGAAGAGGCTCTGTAGGCGGGCACTTCCCGCAGCTCCCCCAGTAACCACACAGGGATTTATTATTAATTATAAATACTTGGCCCATACCTTAGACTTGTTTTTAACTAGCTCTTATAACTTAAATTAGCCCATTTCTATTAATCTATGTGCTGCCCCGAGACTCATTTTCCTCATCTATGAACTTCCCATGTTGCTTCTCCTGCATCTAGCTCCAGACTCCGCCCTTCTTCTTCCCAGCATTCTTCTGCCCTGAAACCTGCCTAGCTATTGGCCAGTCAGATTTTTATTAACAATGCGAGGAAGACACTTGCACAGTGTACAGAAGGATTATTCCACAGCAAGGCTCTACATTGGAAGAAAGATTCAAGTACAGCTCAGGAGAATGACTGCTATGTGGGTAAACTGAGGTTCGGATGACTAAATACCTTCAGGGGAGGGGTAAGATTTATAAGTACTTATATAGTGATATATCTCAGGTCCTGTTTGCTCCCACTGAAGTTAATGAAGCACCTTCACGCTCTTTGTGCATCGTGCTGCAATTGTCTCCTAAATGTATAGTTGGTATCAGGAGACCCTTGAGCGTTGATCTTGAGACGTAGTGTGTAAACTTTGGTAGAGTACCAACCAACCAAGTTCCACACCCAATCACGTCAGTCATTTTTCTGCTTAAGGAATGTGCAGCTACTTGGCATTGGCTTTGAAATCAGGGAGTGAGCAGGCTTTCATTCAAGCATCTAGAAGGAATTTGCTGGGTTTTCCTACACCCCCTGCTCTGGGAATGGAGGTGTGGGTAGAACTGGAAAGAGCACAGCTCTTGGCCTCAGCCTGGGGAGCGTGAGATCAAACCAGCTCCATGTGCACAGATGTAATTAGGCACGGGGACTTCTGTGTGTGTTGCCTGTCTTTAGAAGAACCTGTTCTCAATGCTTCAGTGAACCGACTTGGTTACTTCATGCTTGGCTTTAGATTCTCCTCTCTGGGAAGCTTTGGCTAAAGTGAGAGCTCACCAGATTGTGCTTAAATGATTATTCAGACAGGGTTGGCTCAGTTATGAGAATCTGCACTCCCACAAGCAGAAACTTCTAGTGGTCTTCAGCTCCCAGAGACTCATACCTATCTTTTAGTGGAATAGAATGCACATGTGGTGGAGGTCATGCCTACCCTTTCTCACACCTGCAAAATACCGTTTGCCTGGTTATTATAACCACTGGGTATATGCTCTATTTCTAATCTATTTATGGGTTCATGGTATTTCATAGAAAAATGCATGTGTTTGGATCCTGGCCATAGAACTTGGGACATGGGCATTTTATTGAAATAGCAGCAAGAATTGCAATGAAACTCAACTAGCATCAAAAGTGTTTAACAAAGTCAAACAAGCCATCTGCATTAGATACTTGCTGGTCTCTATCTCTGTACCTCACAGAGGAAAAATATCTAAATTGCATATCCTGCAGGTAATACATTTTTACAAATGTACAAAATCAAATTAATTAAGCAGGCAACCAAGATGGAAATTCAGACGGAGCCATTTCAGGACTTCAGTGCTCATCAAAAACTTCCTGCACGGTAGCAAGTTAACGAGGCTACCTACCACTTACAGAGCAGTTTTTTTGTGCCAACTGCTAGGCAGACCACAACACATCTCATTTAATTTTCATAACCACCACACTGGGTATTATGATCACTCCCATTCTGCAGAGAAAAACAAAAGCAGAAGCTTAGGAAAGCTAAAGAAAGTAGTTTTTCAAAGTTTGCTTAGGTAGCATATCGGTCATTTAAGGGTGCAAGAAAGCAGAACAGCAAATGATACGAAACCAGGTTCATGGAGGGATCACTCATTCTTGTCAGTGCAGATCTGCAGGTTGACACAGCTGACCTAGGCTGCTCTCCAGACTCTGGAACTTTCGCGCCAGCTGCAAACTTTTCACATCCTTCCTGGACCAGTAGGAGCCTGGAACGTGGCATCTTTTCTATGAATACTTCTGGAGCTCAAAGGACCACCATTAATTAGCACATGTTCCTCTCACTGTGTACTTGGGAGCATCAGTGGACGAGCCCAGCTGTGTAAGCACATTTCATAATCTTTCATGCCATCTGTACTAATCTTTGATTGGTCCAAACAAGCCATCTGGCTAGTCCTGAGGGGTCAGAAAGTTCAAGCTACCCAGCATGCAGTCACAAGAATGTGGCTGTGTCATCCTTGTTAAGAGAATGAGGTTTGGAGATCAATAATTCAATTCCACAGGTAACACATTGGAGAGCTACTATCTAATCTGTGTTCGTTCTGACTTCGGTGCACATGGTCTTATTCTGGACTACATCACAGATAGTCTCTGGAAAGACAGAAAGTCTCTTCGGATAAAATGGAATCTTAGGAGTAGTGGGGAGATAGCCCCGATCAGGAAGAATAGTGAAGACCCTTGGGGTGGCCACTCAGCCAGGAGAGAGCAGTGCAGGGTTTTATGAACAATCAGGGTTTTTATCAGTGGCCCAGTGCAAAAGCTGAGCTCCCTCGGGGACATAATGGAATGACAAACCATGGATTTCAGATGACACCAGAATTCAGGGTCTGGGCTGCTTTACACAGTTCATCCATGCAGATTAGGAAAAGGTCCCTCATACATGTTAGTGTCACAAGCAAGAAGGAGATGGCAGAACCACAGGATTTAAATAGGCAGACCAGAGTAAAAGAGCCATTTGCAAACACTAGGCCAGAAAAAGCTGATCTCATGAAGATATAGCCAGGTGCCCTGTGACTAACGATGATGGGAGGCGTCATTACCACTAGGCATGAGGAGCCATGGGCAGGGGACAGTATTAACCCACATGCGGTGAGAGCCAGTGTTGTGGAAAAGCTCTCCGTCAGGGCCATAACCACTTCCTGGATATAGTGAGGCCAGGAGAGAACACACCACATAGGATTGAGGGGAAAGGGAGGTGAGGAGAAAAATTAATAACCCGACCTCATTCTTCCTAACCTTTCTAATCTACCAGTGAGTCTAGTTAGTCAGACCCATCAGCAGGCTTCAAGTGCATTGTGTAGAGGCATTGTGGATCATCTGGTTACCACACAGAGCTGGGGATGGGGCAACGACAACTGATCTCATCTGGGGTGGGGGAATGCAGAATGATAATCTCTGACCTGAAAGGTTAGCAAGTCATCTCCCCTGGGCTGACCCACTTCCAAGGATGAGTTGCTGAGCAAAAGGATCCCACCAGGAGCCCCACAAAGGAGCCCATGGCTAGAGCAAGTAAACCAGGCTGGATTTCAGTCTTTACTCACCTCCTGAGAGCAATCTGCCACAGCTAGCAAGACACCCCTCCAGGAGATGATGGCTGTATGTTTCTGCTCATGGACACAGTCAGCCTTCCCTTCCAGACCTGCTCCTGGGTCTCAGGCTCCTGGCCAGTCTTGCTGGTTCCTCACTGCTTCTGAAAACTCTGCTTTTGGCTGACCTACTTGGTATGTAGAACTGTCTGGTTAGGTAATATTATTTGTCAAAAAAGGGAAACCAAACCTAACTCCAAACTTCATAATTGGTTATATGCAAGTGTGGTTCTTTTCTTGAGCATTATATCATTTTTATATGACATTTTTCTGCCTAATATAAATGAATATCTGCTGTGAACCTAGTACTTAGGTGACTGTGATAAAGCCTGGCCACTGTCCTTGGGGTCTTTAAGAGTATAAGAAAATATCCGGAACCCCAAGGCTTTGAGTGAGATGTGCCTAAGAGCTCTAGCGAGTTAGGCCTCACTTCTCTGCTGTGAGCAGCTAAGCTGTGATCTCCACTTTGAGACTAACCCATGGAAGGGTCTGAAGCTATCCTGTTGTTGGCCAGGGGTCAACAGTAGAGAGGAAGCTGGAGCTGTTCTTTCTCTCTCGCCACAGCATCTTGGTTAACTGAAGGGCCTGGTTCTTGAATGTGCTGAGCAATTCCCAGTTTCTGAATGGGAGTCACTTGAGACTTACCTGCCTCATTCACTATGAGTCACCATCATCAGACTCTTCTTGTTGGAGGCTACACTGATCTGCAACGCTTCACAGTTTAATGGAAACATCTGAGCTTCTAAACTCGGTAGTGACTTCATTTTGAAGGGCGTCCTAAGGCCTGCAGAGAAAGGCGTCTAGTAGAGATGAAGTCGATACACCTAACTCTTTGGGCTGCTGAAGAACTGGACTTGGCTTACCTGGTAGACCAGTTGTCTCTGGGCTGCAAGATTTGGTTTCTCTTCTTGGCTAATGGAAAGCATTGGTCTTTCAAAAGGAGGTCTTAGCCTACGTGATATATAGCCCTTACTGGGACATGGCCAGTCCGGCCTGGCTTTCCCACCCTACAGCCAAACGTTTGTGCCTCGGTGTACTTGTCGCGAGAACAGAATTTTATCCCGCGACCGTGTGGTTAGACTTAGTTACATAGCAGTCTAATTAATGCCACTCAGTGTAAAGTGAAACAGAGCCCCTGCAGCTGCCAGCTTCCTCTGGCTCAGCCAGGCCTATGCGCTGACTTCATTTATGAGCAGTATTTTCTTTTTCATCATGCTGATTGCAGAAAGGAAATCAGTCCAAGAAGGAGAAACAGACATCAAACTTCAGCTGACAACCCACCAAACATGAGATTTAGACTGTAGGTATTGATTTCCACCTAGCATCCTGCCAATTGCTCCATAAAATTAAAGCCCTTCTGACATCTTAGTCAATGGTCAGTGTGAATGCCTCGCTGATTCCCATCCAAGAGCTGTGATGGACCACAGGTAGGTCTAGGCTGGGGCCACATTTCCCATTTCTTAATTCATTTTCCGGCCTCGTGTCTGGTTAACTGCTGAATTACTGAGAAAAGCTTCAGGAAGAAAGATGGACTTTTGGATTATGGGTCACTTAGTCATCGGTGTGGTTCCTGGGGAAGGCTTGGTTAATTTGGCTGGCATTGTTCTGCATTCTGTCCTCTGTATTTGTGTGTGAGATCTCTAAGTCTACAAGACCTGTATGGAACATGGTCTGTTGGGCTACGTGGAAGGCAATGCCATCTGTGAAAGGCTAGAGAATCTTGGCTAAAGTCATCCAGTGCTCAGAAGATAGAAGCTTCTCCAAGTTGTGGTATTTGATAAGAGAGAGGTATGAGAGTAAACTGAGCTCTACCCAGTATATAAGGCTTGAGTGCTTGAGAGGTTGAGGATGGGGATAGGGTTTAGCCTCTATAGTAGCACATATGTGAAGTAAAGCCACTACAGCATCAGAAGATAGATGGCATCTAACTAGACTCATGTTTGGTGATAAAACATTCTACCTAGTCAAAATGCCAGATCTAGCGCTGGCTCGTTTGAAGAGTTCTTGAGACATCAATTGCCCAAAAGCAACTTGTTTTTTCCTAGTGGTTATGCAGACACACAGATGCATGAAAACTGTCAGCACAGGGCCTGCCTGGCCTCTGTTCAGCGTCTTTGTTCTGAGCTCCGTAGGACTGAAACATGCAGAAGCATCCCGAGCAGAGCAGATACAGCAGGGTGGGGTGTGGCTTGGAAATCAGGCCATCCCTGGAAATGACACACCACCTATAATTAAGTTAAGCCCTGTGTCAGTGCAGATTTTCCGAGAGGGCTGGAAATCTCTGAAGAGTACAATTAGAGAGCTCTACTCTTCAACAATTGAATTTCCCACATCTTGCTTTAACTTTCGAGACATATGCGAACGCTAATGCCTATTGTTATATAGAGAAACGGATGGGAAAATTCCAAAGCAGGCTCCAGAAAATAACACAAAAGTCTCAGCCCCTCTTCCCCTCTTCCACAGGCACCCCCCCCAAACACACACACACACACACACACACACACACACACACACATACCCTAACTGGTGCACCGTTAAGAGTGCACAGTTTATGGCCTCATAACCAGTTACATTCCAGCCTTCCTCATCTGGGCTCCCTGTACCCAGGCAGGCTCCACAAGCAGCTGAGATTCACACTGGAGAATTTGAGTTTCTTGGTAGCTGTCTCCACATCAAAGGAGAACCCCGTCAATGTCTTGAATGCATGCTCCATGAGAGGATTCAACTGCATGCAGGCAAAGGCAAACACTGGGCCCCACACAAGGCTCATACAGTCACATTTCTTTGTCTTGCTGTCCCATGAAGAGCTCTGACTCTTTCCCCATCACAGCTCTGGCTTCTGCTTCTTGCTGTAGAATGTTGTCTGATTCATACCCCTCCATTGCTGGAAATTTCCTTCGTGCTTTTCCCTGACTCCCCACTTCCTCCCTGCCCAGCAAAACGTGCCCCCCATTTCCTTGGTTCTTGTTCTTATCAACTCATCTAATTAATAATCAACTTCAACTAATTTATTAATACTGGAAAATAGCTTAAAGTTCTAATTCAGTTAAGAAGAACACACACTACCAGAGAGAAAATGTTTTTTATCAGCCTAGCTAGCCCAGTCTCTTAGAGACGAACACCAGTTTTGAGAGAAATAGCTTAAGTTGTTTGGGGATAAACGGGTAGGTTCTGGGGAGACAGTTTCAGTAGGAACACAAAACTTAAAAAAATCCTTAGGATGGCCCTGATGAATCA
This sequence comes from Dicrostonyx torquatus, assembly GCA_028555095.1. NCBI lineage: Eukaryota > Metazoa > Chordata > Mammalia > Rodentia > Cricetidae > Dicrostonyx > Dicrostonyx torquatus. The sequence continues at coordinate 2,066,475 of JAQHUG010000194.1, read as the reverse complement.
CTTAAAGAAATGTGTGTTTTGCTTCTGAGAGGAAGAGAAAAATGAGTTGGGTGGAGAGGTTCAGAGGAGGGAAAACAATCAACATTCTGTGGGATTAAGAACCAGTAAAAATTCCACACTGGAACGGGGCAGAGCAGCCCTTAATGAGAACATCTAATATTGGATTTTAAATTATGCTCATTTTATGCTCTTCCCAACTTTCATTTGCATCTGCTGCACACATACATGCTTTCTGTGAGCAGTGTGTGTGTTGTATAAAATTCTATGAAGTAATAGGATTCTGAAAGCAAAGGCTTTCCCTAGAGCTGGAGCTAGTGGGACTTGGAGACTTGTGTCACTAACGCGTTCCTTCATTCAGGAACAAAGTGTCAATTCCCCTCTTCTCCAAGGCTGCTTACTCCTAAACAGATACTTCTGCCTCTAGGGCTCTTAAAGGTGTTAGAACTGGAAAGCACACTGAGATTTGTCTTCTGAGTCAGTCTGTCCACACGCACAGTTTCTTTTAGGGTCCAGACACATTCCCTATGGAACAGATGCCAGTCAATGCCCTTCGTCCACACTCCACTTGAATGTGTAAACTCAGCGACACTCATCAAATCCTGGACTCTTCCCTTCCCAACCTGACCCTTTGCTGTCTTCCCAGTCATACAAACCAGAGCCCAAGGAGCCCTCATGCTATCTTACTCTTCATCCTTGTTCTTCCATGTTTCCATTTCATCACCAAATCCTATTACTTTTACTTCCCAAATATCTCCTAAGTCCGCCAGCACTTAGCGGGTCTTTCTCTATTCACCCAGCCCCAGCTTCTACTGCTAGATTCGCTACGGCGAAACCTCTCCCTTTAGCGGCCACTAGCACTAAGCCCTTCTCTAGATCATTGTCTATGCTCTTTTCTCCCTGTCCCCAGTTAGATGTCCTCAGAAGCAGGCCCTGGGCAGAGATCAGTGTACAGAAGTCTCTTACGGAGTGTGGTAGTGGAGGGGGGGTAGTGGGACTCACTGAGGGGGGAGCTGAGCTTGAGTGTAATTCAAACGCCTTAGCTGATGTTGTAGCTTTCTGAAGTTGGGGTGACGCTTCAGGGTTGTCCTGAGTCGGAAGGGGTCTCGGCTGACCTTTATACCTCCAGGCTGAGCAGCATAGAAGCCTCAGAAGGGAGCAGAACTTGGGTGGTTTGCAGGGTTCACTACCAAGTGCTTTCTTCTCGTAGGGTTTCCAGCTGCAGGGAGTTCCCAGCTAGACAGGACTTCCTTTTTAAACAGGATCTATCTGGCCTGGCGATTTTCTCAATTCTGATCATGTCATACTTTTTTTTTTTAAATAAAATCCCTTAGTGATATTTCAATATCTCTTAGAAGTTTAAATGGTTATATGATTTTCAAAACTGTCTGATATGACCTCTAGCTGACCTTTCCATCATCATCCCCACCCTAGCAGCTCGCTCTCTGGACCCTGTCAACACACACCTGTTTAGAGTTTACAAATTTATGCCTCATCCCACCAGTGGTTCTGTGTGTGTCCTATTTTGTCATTTGCAATGGTTGTTCTCTGTGTCCCTGCCACCTAGTAGAATCCTTGCTCATCACTTCCAAACAGCACCCTGACTTCCTACCTTCTGGCTTAATCCTCATAGACCCCTACATCAGTCTCCCGGTGCTGTTTGCACTCCTTGCGTGCGTCTCTGTGCGGTTGCTTGGTGGTAATCCAGATCCATGCTGTCCTCCAGAGGACAGGGCTGTCTTCCTCAAGGGCCCTCTGAGTCTCCCATTGTTCCTGATACATACCAAGGACTCAGAGAATTGGTTGAGCAAGAGAAGAAACAATGATAAAAGAGTTTCCTTATTTTCTGTGTCGGGTCACTCGGGACTGAAGAGATCGCAGCACCGTGGCCGGAGTTCCACAGCTGCTCGTTTCTAGGGGGAGGCTATTTAAAGTCGCCTGTGCGTTTCTGTGATCTTTGCTTATTTGTGGCCTACTCATGAATAAGTTTTCAGCTAACATTTTGGCTGCTGCTTCTGCCTCCCTTTCCCTCTTGAACAGGGCTATTGAAGTATCTCTTCTAGTACTTACTTGTATTCGTTGTTTTCACTAAAACTCTCATTGACTGATTTTGAAGAAAAATCTAGAGCAAATGAATGAATTGCATCCATCCACATGGATCTTTTTTTTCTTTGTTTCTTTTCTTTTTCTTTTTTTCTTTTTTTTTTTTTTGTTTTTGAGACAGGGTTTCTCTGTGGCTTTGGAGCCTGTCCTGGAACTAGCTCTTGTAGACCAGGCTGGTCTCAAACTCACAGAGATCCACCTGCCTCTGCCTCTTGAGTGCTGGGATTAAAGGTGTGCGCCACCACAGCCCGGCTACACATGAATCTTTTTTAAAAGGCATCCAAATCATCCTTTTGACCAATTCTTTGGCTTTTTATCGGTTGATTTTTACATTGAGTGGCAGGTATTTTGTTTGGTTTTGTTTCGTTTTTTGGTTTCCATCTAGATGCCCAATTCCCACCACAAGGTTCATGGTTCATGGTGTAGAAGGCGAGGTGAAGGGGAGGGAGGAAGGAGGTGAAAGCATCAGGCATGCTTCTGGGCTTACATTTAGAGAACAATGATTTGGAGCCCTGTGCATAATTCACCCATCGGGCTCCACATGTAAATGAGAACATCCCGACTTGTTCAGGAGAGTTCCGTAAATAATGTTATTCATCCCCTAGAAGCAAGCCGTATTTTCACTGGACTTTTTACCACAGCCCTGCATTGCTAATGAGAATATATATTTTTAAACTCCATTATTTATTTCCCTTCTGCTTAATATTTCAATCAAGCATACATTTACTATATTAATCATAGAACCTGATAGTTTTAAAACCCTAGAAATCATTTTAATTGAATACCTCATGTCTGCTTCATCTGAAGTTAATAAAACTTTTCAAAACTTCATTGTGTATAATTTCATGCTGTAAGGCATTCCACCCCCACAGCTCTGAAATTCTTTTTTAGATTCTGTTTTAGTAAAATGTCTTAATTTTATCTTAAAAATTAAAGTTTGATTTTGATGTTAACGGTATGAATCTGTTACTTACTCAAGTGTAGCCACAAATCAACTAGGCAATAGTGTCTCCGTGACCAAAAAAAATTGTCTTGGCTCAAAGTACATTTTGAAATAAAAACATGTCCATTGTTATCAGGCATCTTCAGATATACACAGGAGGGTCACTGCGAGACACTTGCAAGTCTTTGTGCACTGTCGAGAGTCCCAGAGGGATGGATAGGGAAACGAGAGATGGCTCACGGCACCAAGTGGCATTTCATTCATTGCTTAGGCTAGAAGTCACTTGAGTCTGGCAAATATGGACTTGAGTAGCATGCTGTTGGTTTTAATTGTCAGCTTGATACAGTGTAAGATCACTGGGAAGAGAGTCTTAAAGAAGAGCAATACCAGGATGATCCTTCCAGGTACCATGTCGAGCTGAGCTGAGCTGGGCGAAGAGACCCACACGCAGGTCTGCAGTGGACTACCCTGGGCTCTGAGGAAGAAGTGTGTTCCTGCCCAGCGCCATGTCTAACTGGGGGTGGGGGGGTGGGGGGTGGAAGAGACCCACACACAGGTCTGCGGTGGACCGCCCTGGGCTCTGAGGAAGAAGTGTGTTCCTGCCCAGCGCCATGTCTAACTGGGGGAGGTTGGCGGGGTGGTAGAGACCCACACTCAGACCTGCCTCAGTCATGGAGGAGGAAACAAGGCCCATCGGGTGCCTTGCAGTGCTGGGTAAGTGGGCACTATTATGGGAGCAAATGCATGGTGTGTTATGGCAGGTGTGTGTGGTGGGGAGCAGAATGGCTCATTTTGTGTGGGCAGAGACAAAGCTAAAGAGGTGAAAGAGATGAGGAGCAGGCTGAGGTGAGTGACTTGATTGCCACCCAGGGCTACGGTGATGTTTGGGCCTGAGCTGCTGCTGGGGCCCCATGCCTGGGTTCATGGCCCTGATGCAGCCACGGACTGTGTTGATGTCCATGGCTCCAAAAGTGGAGAGGATAGGGCTGTACAGAGTTGGCCCCGCCCCTCACTGGCTGCAACACTAGGGAGAACTGGTCTTGCCTTTCACCAGCTGAAGCACTCAGGAGTGGTGCGATGGTGGTGGCGAGGAAAAGATGACCTCCCACATTGCCCCTACCGCCTCCAGTTGGAGAGGTTGCTGGCCCTCCTTTACCAGTTCCAAATAGTTGGGAAAGCAGGCTCTCCACCTTGTCTGGGTGGCACAGCAGAGCTGACGCTGGAGGGGGGGGGCACTGGTGAGCCGCTGAGAACACAAGCATGGAAGATCTGGCCCCATCCCTCACTTGTCACATGGCAGCATGGATGGGGAAGAGATTACCCCGGCCCCTTCGTGCAATGCCTGAAGATTGCATTGTGGGGAGTTGGGGGGGGCATCTGGGATGCACTGGGAGAGCAGGCTCTGTATCTCTCTTGGGCAGCACAACAGAGCCAAACCTGTTGGCAGAGGTGGGTGTGTGAGCCAGCCCCGAAGCTGGGAGTGTGGGAGAGCTGCTCTCACTACTTTTCTGTCATACAGTGGGATGGGTGGGTGGGGTAGAGATAGATGTACCCCCTTATCCCTCACCCCTCACCACCTGCGACAGATGAGCACCCAGGGAAACGGGCACTGCTCTTTGCTTGGGCAGCACAGTAGAGCTGATCCTGGTGACAGAGGCACAGGGGAGCTAACCCTATTGATGGGAAGCAGGTGAACCACCCTGAGAACGTGAGCACGGAGATCTGGCATAGACCCTAATCTTTCATATGGTGGCATGGGCAGAGGACACACACACACACACACACACACACACACACACACACACACTGCCTGTAGCAGGTAGGAATGCTGGCCCTGAGGTCATAGGAGCAGGAGAGCTGTTCCCGCCCATCACCAATTGCAGGACTTGGGAGAATGGCCCACACACCTCGCCTGGACAACACAGTAGGGCTAGCCCTGAAGGTGTAGGTGTGGGAGAGCCCACCCTGAGGATGTGACAGCAGACCAGATCCCGCCCCTTGCTCATCGCTGCAAGGAGTGAATGAGTAGTGGGCAGTGCTGGAGAACTCACCCTTTGGATGGGGTGAGGAGCACTGGCAGGCTGGTTATCCCTGCAACTACCCAGGGTTCTGAGTTGGTCCCCCCTAAAATCCACCCCATCAATGGTCTGCTGGAACATGTGAAGGGGCTGGTCCTGCAAACCCAAAGCAGCAGGATCTCCATGATGGGATAGCCAAGAGGAGCCCCATGGAGGGCCCAGCACTGATAGTGTAGCAGAAGCCAGAGGCCTCCAACCATACCAATAACTCTCTACAGTGAACACTTGCAAGTAAAGATATATGGATAAAAGGGTTGGTTTGTGACTCACTGCTTCACGAGATTTTAATTCTTTTTTTTTCTTTCTTTCTTTTCTCTTAAATTTTATTTTATTATGAGGGCAGGTGGCAAGGGCAGAGGGTAGTTACCCAGGGATGGGAAATGATTGGGATCAAGATGCATGATGTGAAAGACACAAAGTATATATATCAAAAGAAATTTAAACAAAAGAGGGTTGTAAACATCAGGTTAGTTTGTGGGCATCTCTGTAGACGGTTGTCTTGATTGTCAACTGAGGTGGAAAGACCCACCCTGAGCCCTGACCACGGGGACGTGGAGGAAGGCTGAAGAAGGCTACCTGAGCAAAACCAGCCAGAGGCAAGCGTGGCTCTGTTTCTTTTCCTTCTCTTAACTGTGAATGTGGTGACTCTGGGCTTCGAGTCCTTGCCTTGACCTCCCCAAAGAGGGACTGTGATTTGAAGTTGTAATCCGATAGATCCTTCTTCCCAAGATGCTTTGGTCAGGATGGGGGGGCAAACGAAGGAATTCACTGCTACCTGTGCCTCTGGCGTTCCTAATATTTAGAATTTTATTATTCTTTATTCTCAGGTAGGAAGCAAGGAGTAGCCCTTGTGTTACTCCTTTGATTAGAATTCAGTAGCTTTGTGGTCTAAGGTGGAGAGAACTGCGAATTAAGCAAGTTTGGTCTCAGGAACATTTAACACATAGTAGGTTAAGGCTTCTCATGAGAGTGTCCAATTGACTGATGGATGTTTTTAAAAAAAAAAAAATTCAGTATGTCACGAACATAGGCCTTCACCGGCGGCGCTCACAGAGGCCTTCACCTGCGGTGCTCTTCACATGAACACATTTTGCCTGGCCTACCTTGTGCAAGGTCAGCACGACAATTCCTTCTGAGAGGACTACCCAAATCCACACCCGTTTACCAGAGTGAGGCGTTTTTCGTGATGGAAAGGGAGGCGCTACACAGTGAGGGCGGCAGGTGGAAAACTCGGTGGCAATCAGCACATAGGGTTGGCGGCTTCATCGCTAGTGTATCTGAAACTCCAACTTGCTTGTCCCAGAGGAAATTGCTTTCCCTGACAACTTCCTTGGGAAAGACTCCAACTCCTGTTCTGTGTTTGATATGGGCTTATGTTATGATCCCTCGGCTCTATTAGGTCATATATCTGAAATGGCGAGAAGCGCTGAACTACAGAATACTGGCCTGTGTGGCGTTAGGGCCACCTTGGTGTAGCTCACTCATCGTCTCCGATCCTTGGACAGAGACATCAAGCTTTGCACATCTCATGTGACAGCTACCTCCTGCAGGGGTAGCATTTACTCTCTCAGACATCCGTCCTAAGCTGTTTTTTCCTGAGCCTGGAGTCTCTGCCTCCAAGAATGTAAGAATGTCAAAGAAGGCTACCATAGAGGAGTGCCAGGTCTGGCTTTCTGATACCCCCTCGCTAAGACAATAAAAGAAGCCAGCTTAAGAAAGGATACAGCCAGTGGTGTGTGCCCATCACATTATAGGTCATTCCCTAAGATAAATTAGAAGCAAAGAAGCTGGCTTGGGGCTGCCTTTCCTAAAACTGTATATAGTCTTAAACATCAGAAAGGTCAAAATAATAAAATTTAAATTTTAAGGGACATTTTTACTCAGACATATTCCAAGGGATGTAACTATTTTGCTTTCTTATTGAGTACAATATTGTGAAGTTTCTACTATTGGTTTTTTACCATGGGTCTCTACCCCAAGAAGGAAGCCCTTTAGTGGTTGAGGCTTTCATTGGGCTAATCACGGAAACTATTTCTTTAGGAATTTTCTTCTCTAGTGAATCTTTTATTTGGAAATGAGCACAAAGGATGAGTTCTTGAATGGCTATTCAGCTATGGTTCAATAAGCAAAAAAACAAAACAAAAATCAAACAAGCAAACAAACAAGTGCCCATTACCAGCAGCCACTCAGGAAGATGAACAGAGCACATGGAAGATAATTAACTTGCTCCTAAGACAAAGTTCATCAGCCTGGAGCTCTGGGACAATAGGAATGTGTTTCCCAAACTAAGCTATGAAAAGAAGAGAGGAAATCAGGAAGCATCTTCGTCAATAATTTCTGTTGAGGAGGGCACGCGGGTTGTTTTATGCTCCGGGCACCAGATTTGTTAGCTGTGGAACCTGAAGTTCATAAATTACCTGAGAGTCTCCTCTTGGTATGCATGTTCGCTGTCCATCATTACCATGTCAGGCAGAGTTTAGCATCCCTAAGTATGCTTTGAAGACTGTTCCCCTTTCCACCGGCGAGTCCTTGGCAAGCATTTTCACGTCTATCGCCTACAGAGTGTGGTTATTTCAATCAACTATGTCATAGGCTTGGACTTGTACAGAATATATCCGTTGAGATGGGTCTTTCACTTAGTAATGTACCTTGAGACTCCCTCCTCAGCTTTTCGTGGCTTCCAAAATGAATTTTCCTGTAGTGAATCTGCCATCTGGCTGCCCCAGAGCTTACCCATTCACTCAGTGGAGGATCTCCATTGTTCCTAAGTTTGCGCAACTACAAACAAAGCTTCTATAAACATCTATGTGTTGCTTTTTGTTTAGACATTTTCAGTTCCTCTGGGTAAATACCACGTATAATTAGCATATTATATGGTAGGGATGTGTTTAGTTTCGTAAGAAACTGTCAATCTGTCTTCTGAAGCAATAGTTTTATTACCAGCAGGAAACAAATGTTCCGGTTGCTCCATATCCCTGTCCAAATGAGTGTTGTCGGCATTTCAGATCTGAGCCATGAAGGTAGGCGTCCAGCAGTTGATAACTATATATTTTAAATAGTTGTGTTTTCTAATCTTCTCTGAAGTCCACGTGAAATAGTAATCTAGACATTTATATTTTTCTGAAGATACTAGACATGGAGAAACCTTTCCTGGTTCTGCTGCCCGGAACATTCCAAACAACAGCAGGCGCTAGAGAATAGAGCACAGGCATAGAGCATTGGCTCTGTGAAGTGGGAGGTAAAATCGCCTTCATTTCATCCTCACCCTCCACAGACAAGCAGAATTACACCGCCTGTTTTCACTGATCCATGGAAACACTATCCAAATCTCTTTGATCCAGGATAATGGCTGCAAAGATTCTTTATCCACCCCCACCATAAACATATATTTAATGTTAGCAGGGATTCTAAAAAGACCTGCCAATATCTATATTAATCCAGAATCTGTCTTCAAATCCTTCCCATATTTTGGCCTCACTGACCTCACCCTTCTGCGGAGGCGAGAAAAGACAGGACTGTCCCTGTTTGGTAGAGAGAGGCTGTGATGGCACAGAGCTCTGTCTGTGTTTTCGTGTCCCCACAATGGCAGAATCAAGGGAAGAGCTGGGGTCCTCCGTTGGGCTTCCCACACGCCTCACTGTCTGCACCGTGCCACACCCACGCTCTTGTAATCCTTCCTTCTGGAAAGGACCTGCATGCAAAGCTAAAGTTAGTGATCACACAAGGTGAGACAGCTAGGGCGACCGTTGGTAGTCCCTGGAGGTGTGCTTATGGAGTTTCCGAGTCGTGTGTGCTATCAAGTGAGACTGGAGGTTTCCAAATAAAATATTGCATTGATTTCAATAAGAACTCAACCTAGGCTCCCGTGTTTGCACATCTGGTCCCTGGCTGCTGACAGCGTTTGGGGAGGTTAGGGAACCTTTAGAAGATGCATTCTTGATGCAGGAAATGCATCATTGGGGATGGGCTGTGAAAGATGGTCAGACCGCACTTCCAGATAATTCCATCTGCTTCCTCCATGTGAGTGGAGACCCGACCCCTTAGCTTCCTGCTATGCCCCCTTGCTCTCCACTCTCTCCTGCATTAGCCTCTCCCTCTAGAACAGTAAGCCCTTCTATAAGCTGCCTCTGGTCATAGTATTTTTATAACAATAGTTTTTAAAAAGTAAGTAATTATAAATATTACTGGCACGGAAATTATGCCGAGACCAATTATAGGACATTTCATGAAAGCATCAACAATGTGTGGGGATGGAAGGCTAAAGCAGAAGAGCCCAGAGAACGGGGCAGGCTTAGTGTCTGTATTGCTAATCATCGCCAAATATTGGATTGCCAGTCATTGCCAAGGTCCCGAGCAGGAGCTGGAGGCTGGCTCAGGTGGGTAAAGGGTTTATTGTGCTAGCACGAGGCCCTGAGGCTGATTCTTTGATGTCCCCGTAAAAAGCTGGGAGTGGTGGTGCACACCTGTCAACCTGTCACCCCAGTGCTGGAAGTGGGGTGGAGAAAGGTGTGCATCAGGGGCTCTCTGAGCAGCTAGTCCAGATTTGGTGAGACACCCTGTCTCAAAAGATTAAGGTAGAAAGTGACGGAGAAGACATCCAGTGTTGACCTCCAGCTCCCGCAGCTGCACACACGCCCTGGCCGGTACGCTTGCATGCACACGGAAGCACGCTCACACAACAGACACGGACACCATGATCCTGATCAAGGGCTTTCTGGTTTTTTGGGGTTTTTTTTGTGACTTCTCAGGGGCCAGTTTCCTCACAAGGTCTGTCTCTCTGCACCCACTGGCATAATTTCTATACCTCAGAAGTGCTAAGACGAGGTAAGGAATGATCGACTGCTACACATAGTAGGTACTTACCAAACATTTATTTATTGTACTAGAAGGGCCGTTCCACTGCAGTTGATGGCCATTATAACTCCTAAGATGATAGGCCAGTAATTAGCGCCTTACTGGAAGTGGCTATGTGAATGAACCTGCTGTCAGAGTTACAGAGCCAATAACATCTTCGGAAGTCCTTGTTTTTCAGCCCTGAGATGCCCGAGCTTGGAATGCAGTAACGGACATGTAAATTCTGGCTAACATCCTGGGTGAGTTTTTTTTTGTTTTTTTTTTTTTTTGCTACTCAGTAATATCAAAATGCTTGAGTAGAATTTTTCTGTTTAAAAAGCTACATTATTACAAAGATCTACTGAGGCAGGTTAAGTGTGTGTCTTTGACAAAGAATTAGACAAGGCTGGAGAGCCAGAAACCCCAGCGCGGGTGTTGGTTATTTCTGTTCTCTTTATCACCAACAGATCCTTTTAACGCAGTACAAAACATCACGATCATAAATGGCAGCCAGTGGCTGTCCAGCGGGCCGTCAGTCTGCATCGGTAAAAAGAGGTTAATCTGTAATGAAAGTTAAAGCCTTACTAACCACCCAGAAACCTCCGTCTAGTCTGTGTGTGCCTCCATACAAGTGGTCGTATATATAACGTGTAGATGATTGCAGTAAGGGAGTGTATGGCCTCTGTACCATCTTGGAGCTTCAAGTCAGTCTCGAAGAGCATCTTGGTTGTAAAATGGTTGCCTGTGGGGGCTGAACTGCTTTGCTCTTCTTGGCCTCTGCGAGAGCTTGTCTACCTCATCGTGTTGTGAGGGACGACCAGGCGCCACTCGTTGCTGTTGCTCACTTAGAGGAACCTGAGAGCCGATCCCTGGCTTCTCGAGAATTTAGGCTTGTCACCCTCTTGACATTGCTGCTCATGAAAACCACTAAGCGCTAGTTTTCAAAATCTTCACACGTGTGACGTGTGTGCGTATGTTTATATGTGTTCCTATGTATGAGTAGGAGCATGTGTGCTGCTGCACAGGTATGGAGGTCAGGGGGCAACCTGGAGTATCAGTCCCCACTTTCCACCCTGTCTGAGACAAGGTCTCTTTGCTATTTGTGTTGTGTAGATGCAGACTATGTGGTGGGTATTCTCCTGTCTGTCTCCCACCTCACTGGAGGGGCAGCCTGCCACCTACCTGGCTTTACATGCTTCATGGGGATTTGAACACAGGTCTTTACACTGACACAGCAAGTCATTTACCCACTGAGCCACCTCCCCTATATCAAACGCTTTTGAGTACAAGTTGGCTTAGAAATAATGGTCCGTGACTAAGGCTGGCTGAAGTACCTCAGCCTCCTGGAGGCAAATACAGGTCCTCTAACTGGTCTTGGCCAGTTGGGTCTCCCTACTGGACTTTGCATCCTCTCTCTAAAGGACAGGATAACTTCATCGCAAGCAGTTGCTTGGAGGTCAACCTGAGTACTTAGAAGGCAGATGGAGACTACGCTACTTCAGGAATATGCTGGGAGGGGGCAATCTTCTAGCAGCCATGACCTCTCTAGCCATGGGGTTTTTGGCTAGGTTTACATGACTTGATACTCATCCTTGCACCGTAGATAAGTACAGCTCTCAAATTATCAAAAACATAAATTCTCTCTAGAGAAGATAGTAGACAGAGTCAGGACTGTAAAGCTGCAGAGGAAAATGGACTGGCTCGTGGGATGCTCAGCCCCAAATGGGACATCTATGCCAACTATCCTAGCTAAAGCTTGGGGACACAGTAAAGAGAAGCACAGAGACTGTGTGAGCCTGACCGTCAGAATGACTGCCATGTGGTAGTTTCTTCTGACTAGAACACAGACGCTGCTCCCCTGAGTTCTCAACTTTAGGGTCACCCACATAAGACATGCAAAGACCAGGAGGCGTGCCAAAGTGGATGAAGGGAACTTTCTCAAGACCCCGTTCCTAGATGTAGAACTATAGGTGGCCAAAGGCAGCCTATGGCAGGAAAATCAGTTTCTTGTTTGTTTTCAGGGATGAGACCTCAACTCTAGGTGGTCAGCCCTAAACATATGCAAATGAGGGCTGCACTAATCAGACTCAGGCATATATATGTAAAACAAAATAGAGAAAAAAAATCATCAATTTGAAAGGGAGCAGTTGGAGGGGCACTAGAGGAGCTGGAGGAACGGGGGTTAGAAATGGTACAAACACTGTGTCCTTCTATAGGAACTTCTCAAAGCCAAAGGAAAACAACTAAAGGCAGCTTGAAGCCAAGGGCACTGGCACATGCCCACAACCCAAGCTGCTTTCAGGCTGAGGCAGGAGGACAAAATGTTGGAGGCACAGGCTGGTGAAATGGCTCAGGGAGTGAAGGGTTTGCCACAGAAGCATGAGGACCTGTGTTTGAGCCTCCAGAATCCGCTTGAAAGCAGATGTAGTAGTGTACAGCCGCGAGCTGAGTGTTCCTGTGGTAAGATGGGAGGTGGGGAAGGGCGAGCTTTGGGGCCACGTAGTCCGGCATTTGTAACAGAGAACAAGAGATTTGCTCTCAGTTTGTTTTCTGTTGTGATACAGCACCGACCCATACCAACCTGGGGCGGGGAGGATTTCTTTGGCTCACACATCTCAATCGTAGTCTATCGTGGAGGAAACCAGGGCAGGAACTCAAGCAGGTCCCTGGAGACAGGAATTGAAGCAGAATCCTCAAGGGATGCTACCCTCTCCCGAGGCTTTCAATACTTTCAAAGATCTGCTGTTGTTGCTTGGTTTCAGATGTCTTTTTGAATTTTAGTTAGTCTTTATTTTCATGAAATAATGTAGTTAGCCCACACTATGGCCTGTATGTGTGCGTCCTGCTATTGATATATTAATATCCTAGTTCTAAGAAGTGGTTAGATGTTCTTGTTGTCCTTATATAAAAGCCTCAGAAAGCGTTTCTGTTCTTTCTACCATGGAGGTACAGAGGTGGAAATCACCAGATACCTGTCTGAGTCTTTTATTATGCCAATGAAATGCCCGAAACTGGGCATCATTATAAAAAAGAGTTCTGGGGGCTCAAGAGCATGTGTCTGAAGTGGATCAGTACAGGTTCAGGGTATTTTGTCATAGCAACCTAAGAGGCTGGAGACAGCTGGCGATAGTTACTGCTCCTTTATTTGGCAAAGTCAGATGTGACGAGCATTCTCCAGTCAAAAAGATGACCTCATCTGTGAGACACCACCATCTGCAACCTGAACTGCCCAGTCGGGGAAACAGACTTTCTTCTCCAACATGGGACAGCAGCATCACCCAGCATGCCTTTCCCAGCATGCCTTTCCCAGCATGCCTCTCCCAGCATGCCTCTGGAGCTGATCTCCAGAGGGGAGGACAGGGTGGATACGATTTTAAAAACTCTAGCAGTTTTTCTAATTTATGGGCAATAGGAGTAATTACTTTGGGCTCTCCAGAGCTACCTTATATGTCAAGCAAGATGCATCAGTTTGGCCAGTGGCCATTCCTCTGTCACCACAAAAACTGCCAAACTGTTCACACATCCAGGACCAACATAGAGAGTGCCCTAGGTCGGACAGAGGGCGTGTGAAGATTTGATCACTTATTCTACCTGCCATGTTGGCTTCCAAGCCCAAGCTGGCGTCTGTTTGCATTCCTCTCCGCAGCTGACCACATCTGCTCCACGGGGAAGGCAAAGAATCACTTCCCACAGTCTCTCTTCCTTCTCTCACCTGCTCACAGTTCTTGACCCGAGGCAGGCCATGCTTCCTGGGCTACGTCTGACCCAAACCGTACAATATCTGGCTTCTCTGGTTTGGTCTTCTCTGAAATCCTAGCCAGATTGAGGCAGGTTTACTTCTATGTGCATTTGTTGATTTTCTTCCCACAGCTGAATGGCTACAGTCGACATACACCCAAAAGGTCACTAAATCACGCATTTTGAAGTATGTCAAAAAGAATAAAGGAAGTGGAATCTTGCAAAAATCTCTCTAGTGCCACTCTTGATGGAAAAAACTCATCCACACTTACTGGTCATTGTCATGGACTCCCAAATATCAGCCATCAGCCGAGGACAAGCGATTAGTGAGAGAGTTCCAATCTGATTAAGTATGGTGACATTTTGAGAAAAGCAGGACATCCCTCCTTATTGGAAAACCCATCGGAGCGCCTGTCTGTGCATGAGCGTTTCTGCTTCCCTTCCTTCCCTCTCCATGACCCCTAGCAAAGCAGCTTCCCTTATTAGTGACATGTTTGGGATTAACAGCATTGCCGTTGTGTTAGTATCTCTGTCATTATCCAGGGAGGGGAGCTGACAAGCATTGGGCGGGTTACTAACGGACCTAAACAGTGTCCAGGACTGAACACTCACGCGGGAGCCAAACGCCACGCCAAAGCTTCTCTAGCCGCGAGGGATGCGTGTGTCCTAGATAAAAACGGGCTATCCCTTAAGATTGGGGTAGGGATATTTTAAACACGCTAAAGCTCTCACGGTGGGTTGAAGAATCACAGCATCCCATCTGCTCTCAGTCTCCTTTCAACATCTGTCCTTTTAAGTGTCACAAGAAGTGGCATTTGGGAAGCGCTGACAGTCACTGTCAGCGCTTCCCAGGGGCAGGGCCTAGGCCCTGAAATGGGCTGGAAGGGTTCAGCGCGTTCAAGGCACATACCCACATCCGCCATCTTGGTCACCCTATGGAGCCACTTTAGGGTGACAAGACAAGAGTACCTTCGCAGTGATAATTCTCTGCCTCTTAATTTCCCTGTCTCCCTGTCACACAGGCAGCACCTAGGTGTCTGGAACAAGAATTTACTCCGACCTTCCAACACTGAGCTTAATGATGAAAGCAGACTTTGCACCGTGTCTAGGTGAAGATTCCAGGTTTGGATTAGCCTGTTCAGCTGTGCTCTCTGTCTGAGGACAGTCTTCCTCAGTGAGTAAATGAGTTCGCGTGGTTTCTCCTGGACCATGTGTGAATTTCCTTGGCTGTAGATTCTGTTTGCTATGTTTCCCGTTGAGAAAAGTATGCTCCTGCCGTTAGAAGTGTGACTTAAGATTCCCGTATTCAGCCCAAGTAGGAGCTGCACACATCTTCCATCGCTGGGCCAGGCGGCCTGTGCTGCCCAGGTCAGGTGATCATGGAAGCTGTGCCAGGCAGAGAAAAGGGAAGGAGAAAAAGGCCAGACTAATGAACTGGGAGGCAAAAACATCCCAGAATTTTACTTGAGTGGGGTCCTTCTCATTCCTGGTCCGTGGTGATGGAACTTGGCAAAGTTGAAATTTCAACACATGGTCCGGGAGGATTTTCTCTGATTTATGAACTTTTCATCTGAAAAAGCCTTACAAAGCAACTCAAACCTGTTTCCACCGAGAGCTGTACTTAACAAATCACCGTGGCGAGAGGAATAAAAACGGATGACTTGGCCGAGCCACCAAGTCTAGGCCAGACCTTGGGAACGCGCCCAGGTGCGTGGGTCCATTCACAGCTGGACCACAGGCAGTGTGCCACCTTCGCACACGCTCCCAATCTTTAAACCCAGCCACCCGCTCTCAGTGTTCACCTCTGGAAAGGACTGAGAGAGATCTTTCTTGAACTGGGTCGAAGTCGACAGAGTTCACTTCCACCCTTTTGGGTCTCACCCCGGTCTGCCAGCTTTTAACCTTCCTGGTGGGTGAATCCCTTTCTGGTCTCACTGTTTAGTGTTTAGGGGGGGGGTGACTCCATGAGACCCCAACTACCATGTGAAGGGTTGCAGTTTGCACGCCATGGTCTAACCCCATGAGTCAGCAGACTCACTGTCCCTCCGTTCTCTGCCCTTCTGAGCTTGAGGAGACGAAGAAGTATGTGTCTCTCTGGCTAGGGCCCAAGACAAGCCGCAGACTGAACCTGCTGAGCTGTACCCTTTTCAGCCTGGGATATTCATCCTGTCAAGACGAAGCAGGACTCAGGTGCCCACTAAGGATTCCCTTTCTGCTCTTTCTTATGCCCTTCACTTTATCCAAGGTATGCGATGCTTTCCACAGTGTGTGTGTGTGTGTGTGTGTGTGTGTGTGTGTGTGTGTGTGTGTGTGCTGCAGAGCCTGGCAAAAGTTAAAGCTGGTCTCCGCAGGTGACAGCACAAAGCCTCACACCACAGTGTCAGACACACTGGCATGCGAGGGTGAAGACATGCTCACGTTCTGTCTCAACTCCCCGAGAAGTCTTGAATCTTTCCTTTCGGAGTTTCTGCATTTTCTTTTCTAGTGCTGGAGGGACCACCACTTGGAGAAGGAGGACACCCCCCCCAGATCCATGTTCTCTTTTTTTCTCAAGAAAGGCACCGCCTCCCTCTGTCACCCTCCGGGAGTAGCCCTCTCTTGCTAGCATGCATCTTCCTCCCAGGACAACACAGAGCATTAACTCTGGAAGGAAGAGAGCTGGGGTAGGGAGGCAGGTCCCCACGCTCGTTTGGTGTCCTGGTGCTGACCCAGAGTCCTGTCAACAGAGTGAGGATGGAATGCACGCCGGAGGACAAGTGGGTAATACATAGCATGGGCGCTCCCAGAGCACAAAGCACCGACACACTAGCTCACTCTCTCCGAGTGAATCAAACCTTCGCACTAAAAATAATAGTTGTTATTTATCTGAAATTCAAATTTAATTTGGCATCCTATATTTTTAGGTACTAATTCTATCTGCATTACTCTAATGTCTTCTGGAAAATGCCGGCATTTACATTTGTGGAGCGGGGCTTTTTCTGTGCCTCGGGCTGTCAGGGAAGACAGGTTATCAAAGCCAGATAACTCCTTCAGGACGGCGTCCATATTGCTCTTGTATTCGCCTGGGAACCTGTTCACAGCCAAAGACATTCGGGATCCTTCTCTCCTTTGTCTTCATATTTGCTGCCCATCAAATGGGGATCATTTTTTTTCTAAAGCAATGAGCACACTGCAACCAAAAGTGTTGACCAAAATACTTCCCATTTAGTTAGACAGCACGCTCTCTCTAAGTCAGTAGAGTCAGTAGCCAAGGATGGTTTCTGATTTGCCAACTCCTTCAAGACAAGACTGAATAATTCTTTATTAAACAGAATCGAAAATTGCTTAACATCCTTCCCAATCTCATCATGTTTTATAGTGGGTTGTGGACATTCAAATATTTGTGACCTTGCTCTGGGATGTTTGTGTCTGCGATAAGAGCTTACCAGAGATGCCAGCAAGAGCCAATGCCAGGTTTCTGAGTCTGATGGCTTCTCTATCATCAGTGAAGAAAGAAACTGGGCACTTAAATTATTTTATGCGAATGAGTGGTTTGCCTGCATGCACATTTGTGCACCACATGCGGGCCTAGTGTGTGCAGGGAGTCGTGCGGGAGAATTGTCTGTATTCTGTCAATCATGTTTTAAGTAGACGCTGATTGGCCAGGGAAAAGGTATAGGCGGGTCAACCAGACAGGAAGTAGAAGTGGGACAGGGAGAACAGGAGGATTCTAAAAAGAAGGAAGCTCTTCCCCCACTCCTGCCCAGACCACCAAAGAAGCAGGATATGATCTGCCCCGCTGAGAAAGGTATCGAGCCATGTGGCTAACATAGATAAGAACAATGGATTAATATAAGTTACAATAGCTAATAAGAAGCCTGAAATAATGGACCAATCAGTTTATAATCTTATGCAGACTCTCTGTGTGATTTTTCTCTGGGATTAAATGGCTGGGGAACCGGGCAGGACAGAAACCCCAACAAGCAGACCCACATGTTACAAGGGAGGCCATAAGATGGCACAGATCCCCTGGAACTGGACTTAAAGTTGGTTGTGAGCCAGCAGATGGATGCTGGGAGTTGAACCTGACTCCTCTGGAGAAGCAGCCAGTGCTCTTAAGCACTGAGCCAGCTCTCCAGGCCAGAACTTAAAGAAAGACAACACTTCATAATAGGTGAGTCGCTGTGGGAGGACAAACACACACGCAAAGCAAACTGTGGCTGCACCAAGTCATTCAAGTCACCTTTAGGAGGGTGAGGAGAGAACCTAGTCCCTACAAAGTTCTCCGCTCTGATAGGGAGTGTGAAAAAGAAACGGCCGAGAGTGAGCCACCATGGTCCCTGATTGTCGGTTCCCACTGTCCCTTCTGCAATGAGAACCCTGCTCACACGGTGGGACCTGCTGGTTTTCTGTGCAAGCAGCTCTAGGACCTTGGGGACGTCCTGAAAGGCCATCACCTGCTTCTATTGCAGGTAAACTGCTCTTAGTGTCTGGCAGGCATGTCACCATTCGGTCCCCTGATGCAGAAGTACATTTGCTTTGTCCGATAAGATTCCCACAATTCAGATGGACAAAGTTCTAGAACTCACTGCAGCTTGGAGGACTAAGTCGTTCTAAGGAGGATTCTGCTGAGTCTGAGGGTAGGAACCTAGGGAGGTTGGCAGAGAACACTGAGAGCCTGTGGATCCTGTGGATAGAGCTATTCTTTCAAAGAAACATTCATGCCCCCAGATTGTTGCTGATGTTAGAGGCGATGGTAGAAGAAAATTGTATCCTTTCAGTATGCCTGAATTTTACTAAAATTCCTTCACCCTCTCCCCGAGGAGAGCTCACTTGTAAAAATAGTGACGTCAGAACTCACTGGTTATATCGGCCATCAGAAGTGGCCGTGCTGCTGGTCCTGGCTGAAGGACAAGCCCCCTGAAAATGAGTCTGCATCTGTTTCCGTGAGTTCTCAGAGACGAAATGATGGCCTTTGAGGAGGGAAGGAAGGGAAGCAAGCGTGGAGGGGAGATGGTGTCAGCCGTGGGCCAGCTTGGGTCTGAGCTCAGTCCTTGCCTCAGGTCATAAACTCCGTGGGCTTTTGTCACAGTGATACTTATTGTTGTCCTTTAGCCTTATTTTCTTAATTAATTCCCTTAATTGAAGGGAAGGCATATATTTTGGATGAAAATCAGATTTTGGACTTCTTTCTCCTGAAAACATAAAGGATTTCTTAATTTTGAGTCCCCATTCTACATTCTACATGATGAGAATATTCGCGCACGGAGCGGGGAGCGGAGGCTGCTTCTGCCACTCACTCCTCTTTCCTGCCTCTCGAGCTCAGGTTGGCCTAGAATTAACTTGGTATGTAATAACTCCTGCAGGCCACTAACTGTGGTATCCTCCTGCCTCACTCAGTCTCCTGAGAGCTAAGTTTATAGCTGTGAGCTTTTTCTCTTACATAACTTCTCATTTGCAGATTTACCAAGCTAATGATGATACCATGCTGGGTTCACCCAAGTCCTTCCTGTTCTAGTGTCTGATGCCTCTTCTGCTTCTGATGCCGAGGTCCAGTTGTCAGTTTTCATCACGGGCACTGGCTTTGACTATATCATGAGGGGCCTGCTCGTTGGGGTTACTGTCCTGCCCGGTACCCCGCAGACGGCAAGCCCCAAAGAAAATCACACAGAGAGTCTACATTAGGTTATTAACTGATTGACCCATTATCTCAGGCTTCTTACTAGCTCCCATAACTTATATTAACCTATTGTTCCCATCCATGCCAGGCACATGGCCGGTACCTTTTCTCAGCTGGGACAGGGACACATGCTGCTTCCTTGGAGATCTGCCCAGGAATGCCAAGGGAGCTTCCTGCTTCCCAGACGTTCTCCTCGCCCTGCCTCTACTTCCTGTCTGGTTGACCCACCTATACTTCCTACCTGGCCAATCAGCATTTATTTAAAACATGATTGACAGAATACAGACAAGTTTCCTGCACCATTTGACTGATTGCGTCACCTGCCTGGGTTCATGGGTATCTAAGCTTCCTATGCTAGCGCAGGGTGACTAGGTTTATATCTAAGTAGCTGCTTCAGTGTGTCCCAAACATCTGCATTGTCACTCGCTACTTTGAGTGAGCCAGTTTCTCATGTGACTCTCCAATGAGAACAGTTCCAACAGGAATGGAATGAAAGCCTGCTAATGGTGGCAGGACAGTGTGTGCTTTTATAATTCTGAATGGGGACCAGGGATGATGGCAGAGCCCTGAAGTGGCAGGAGGGCTGCAAGTTCAAACACAGCCTAGACCACATAGCAAGGTCCTGCCTCAAACACAGTAACCTCCATATGGCCATGGTTTCCCATACTGCACCTAAGGCTGCTCATTAAAATAGTTGGTGATCAAACTGAAAAGAATCTTCCACAGATTCCTAAAGTGAAGAAAGGTCTGCAAAAAGCAATCTGTGGGCTTAACATTTCTGAGGACCATGCACATTCTGAGTTGATACATTATAAATTAATAAGCAGCCAGCAGAAAGCATAGAGTATGTCCATATCAAAACGTCTTAGGGAAAGTGTCAGTTTCTTTCTGACATAGACATACTCTCTGTAGATTCCAGGATGGTGTTCTGGCCTAACCCCCTGCTCCCCTGCATGACTTAAGTCCCTATCACAATCTAAATTTCATGACTTTTTCTAGGAAAGAATAATGTTTATCTTATTTTGACACTGGTTTGTAAATAATTGTCAATAGCTTTTGTCAAGAATTATATATATGTGTGTGTGTATATATACATACACACACACATATATATATATATATAGAGAGAGAGAGAGAGAGAATTAGAAATATGTATATTAAAGGTAGTGATTCCTACATGAACATTTTGTTAGAACAGTTGGCATCTGCTACAGTGACAGGGACGAAAGTGGTGCTAATACTCCTTCCTCTTCTACATCACCTCAGGCAACCTCAGGCTCCACACAAATCGCAGAACACAGCCGCTGCTGGTCCATGAAGTAAGAATGGGGTTTTATGTCTGCTTTGCCTTCTGTATTAACCAAGTGGAGACGCTGACATAGGGGAGACTCCAGCGCACAGGACCGTGATGAATGGTGACCTCCTTGACTACTCCCGATGCTGCCCTGGTCTCTGCATCCTGACCTGGTCACCGTGAAGCCATTGCTCATTGGGTTGGCTTATTGAAAAAATAAAGTTTCATCTTTGAGTCTCTATTGCTGGCTTTTGGTTATGTGTAGCTTTCAAACATCTGCTTTTTCACAGCAAAATGGAAAAGAAAAAAAAAATCCAAAGGAAGGAAAGTGTTGGGGAAGAGGAGAGAAGAAAGCAAGAAATCTCTTAAAGCACTGTTTAAAGGCCAAACTGATAGATCTGGCAACCTTCGTTGTGGCCGAAGTAACCAGCTTTACGGGGGCAGCATGACTTCACCATTAAAGAATAAACGCTTTAATATTATTAAACACATCATAGCAGGTTTTATAGCAGACTTCATAATAAAGTTAGATGTTTCAGTATCAAAAGGCGCACACATTGCTTTAATGGTATCTAAATGGTAGGGATTGTAACGGCCTGTTATGACATCATCTGTTAGGAATTTACTCTGGATACCGGGGAGGGGCTTCAAAAGCACTTTCTAATAAGATGCCACGCACTGTAACTATATCTAATGACAATTGGGCAATTATGAACCAGGCGGTTTCATAGAGGTTCACTGCTTTAAGCTCTATTAAAATGGTAATGGAGCTTAGTGAGAAGTCTCCTTTTCTTAGCCACCATTTCCTGAAAAGTCTTGTGTGATTCTCTCCAGCCCCTAGGATCTACACAGCTCCAAAGGCAGTTGGGGATCATTCTGACCACAGATAAGGGTTTCAGGTTAGCTGCAGAATCCGTTTTAGGGTCGATGTTGAGACCTAGTCATGATTTAGATGGGCCATTGCTTGCATCTGATGACTACTCTATCCTCAGAGGCCCCGGGAAACATCAGATAGACAGGAAGACTGATTGGCCTAAACCTCCTCAAAGGAAAGGTCCTGGCTGATGACAGTCACACTGAGTGACCTCAGAAGAAAACGTCTTGCTGTAATTCCAGAGGTGGTGTGAGACCTCACACTCAAGGCACAGACTCTCTGCACTACCTACTGTAGCCTCACCCTGCCTTCTTGTCTTAGCTGTAAAGCATCACACAGCAGGCACTATCGGCAAAGCTTCAACGAACTTGAAACTCGTGAGCTCTGCAGGCAATCACGTGTGATCCAACCCTGCTCTCTTCATCCCAGCTTCCCAGCAAAGGCCCTCTCCCATTCTTCCACATTGTTGCACCCTCAGGCTCTGTTGACATCAAAGTCAAGACAAGATGATCGTGCTAAATGACCACACTGAACCCAATAGGTCTTAAAGAAAAAGGCTTCGATACTGATTCCAAAGAATTCTAGACCAGAAACAGATTGAGGTTTAATTCAAATCCAAGGGCTCAAATTTGCAGACAACCCATGTTATGTGAGTTCAGAGGACATTAGGACTTGACCTTGGGGATGAGTTTGAAAGTAGACAGAGAGGTTACTACTGATGCTTTGAGGCCGTCTTGACTTTCCTCAGGAAGGCTTCCTTTCATCCAAATTATTACCTATCTTAATCTGTCTGTCTCCAACCAAAGCAAAACCTACCTGTGATTCAGTTCCACAGTAGTTTACTAAGATGCTCCAACTGCTACCTCCGACAAGCATGGCGCATTGTGAAAATGTCCCTGGAAGGAGAGGACTTTTGGGCTGGCTTCTTTAGTGAGGTTTCTTATAACTGTAAGGGTCTGGAGGTGGGGGGGAGGGGAGAGGGAGGTGTGCAACGAGGGGCAGGAGAGCAGAAGAAAGACACTGGAGAAGCAATAGCAAGTGATGGAAAACTAAAGCTAGCTAAAGCAGTTGATGAGAAAGGCGTCTCCCCAGAGCCACTGGTACCTTACAACCTATTGTTGTATGTATGTGCATTAGATAGCGAGGTCATCCTGTTGAGACTGTTCCACCAGAGACTGGCTGCAGCCTCTTGCCCGGTTCCCCTCAGAGTTCCCTCCCCAGCTCCAGGCAACATTTTAAGAAAGTCCACCACTGTTGACAGAAGGAATACTAGCTTCCTAAAGAGTGTGAGTTCAAGGCTGGGTGGTGGTGGCGCACGCCTTTAATCTCAGCACTCACTCGGGAGGCAGAGGCAGGCGGATCTTTGTGAGTTCGAGACCAGCCTGGTCTACAAGAGCTAGTTCCGGAGCAGGCTCCAAAGACACAGAGAAACCCTGTCTCGAAAAACCAAAAAAAAAAAAAAAAAAAAAAAAAGAGTATGAGTTCAGTAAGCATTTGGTGAATAAATGAATCAACTATGTAGTTTTATTTATGTCATCATCTCCGGTTAAAGTCTTCTGAGTTGATCTCTAGGACACTTGAATTTAACCAAGTTTTGGAGTTCTAAGCCCAGGAAGTATGGAGTAGGATTGACATATAACTGGAACTTTGCATTTGTGGGATTGTCCCCAGTTGAAGATTATTTGAAATGTCTAGTTAGAAAGGTTCATATAGAAAGTGTGCATTTGAGCCATCTCTGGTGTCACCAAGAGAGCAAATGGGATTCTCAAGAGGACAGACAAGCCACGCTTTGGCGTGTAATCCAAGACAGAGGCGGGGCATGCAATTAAGCTAGTAGTGAAGAAGGGTTAAGGACTACAGGTTGCAGTTTCCACGGTGGAGAAGAGGTTATGATCAACGGTGCTGTGTAAGCCTGATGACCATGGTCCCATCCCCAGAGTTCCTATAACGAAGGAAGGAGAGAATCAACTTAACAAAATTGTCTTCTGCCTTCCGCGCGTGTGCCGTGGCAGCAAACCCCTAGCACGTCTAATAATAATAAATAAAAATTTAAAAGTTGAGGACTGTGAAAAGTGAGACACTTGTCAGCAGCAAAATCCGAGCAAGCCGGACAGAGAGCGCCAGCTGAAAATGTCTCTGCGTAATTAAGAACAAAGTGAGCGTATCTTGTTTGGTTTTTCTTTCTTACTTGAGTCATTTACTATGATTGAGTATTGCATGCAGTTGATGGAATTTTGCACTAAAACAGTGTTGATTGCACCAAAATTTCCTTATGGTCCAATGCCTCACGCATTAAGGCATTTATAGGGTGAGGTACCCCAACATGCCTTTTCCTTCATTTGCAGTTCTGTCTTCCTCATTATTTCTGTGACAGAACCAATGCTCTACCATATACATATAACACACACACACACACACACACACACAGAGAGAGAGAGAGAGAGAGAGAGAGAGAGAGAGAGAGATTAACGAAACTGTTTCCAGACACATGATTCCAGGAATTTTTATGTCTTTGTTATTAGCCCTTTGATAAGTTTTCTAATTAAGTCAGTGTGCCATGCAGCCAAAGAACAGAGTTACTTCAGAATGTCCTCATATGTTCCATTTTGTGGTACAGCTTTACCCTGAAAGCAAGACAAAAGAAATCAGTTTCAGCTGCTTTCAGAAGAGCTTAGGTTGGCCTGAAAGAACTCTCAGACTTCGAGAACCTGGCTGAATCGTCTTGTGGGAAATTTAAAATCCTTGTCTCGGGAGAATTCTAGGAGGCGGAATGTAAAGGAGACATTCACATATGGGATCACCTCAGTTAATATAATCAGACCCAGCAAACCTTCTCTGTGTCACCGTGTGAGTGGCCTTCAGTCTCCTATCACTTGCAGCATGGCCCCATGACTTGGAGCTTTTTCTTTGAACAGTGTGGAAGGCTAAGGGTTACCAATATGACTTCCTCCCCCTCACTGGCAAGAGTCTTAAAATTCAGGTTGTGCCTTGTGGTTCTGTGATGGCTCCACCATTCAGATAGGGGCTGCTGAGGCCCCGCTAGGGAATAACTTTGGGATTCCATGAGCAGAGTGGCCGTGGTTAAAAGCAGATTTGCTGGAGTAGATTGTCTGTGTCTGAAACTCAGAGCAATTCCTCATTTGCTGTGAATTTACACCAGCTAAGCCTCTTCACCAGTTTTATTATTTTTTTTACATGAGAATAATCTTATGGGTTTAACGACAAGATTTGGTAAGATGATAAAAAACATCTACATTTAATAAGATCTGGGTTATGACCAACTTTCTCCAGATGTTGACTAATTTTGACCTTAACAGATCACCTGAAAGAAAAGGCTATGGATCTGGGAATTGAAGAAGCCACTGTGGGATGACCTGGATAGAGTGGACTTCAGGAACATGAAAGACGGACGCAGAATGTGCCAAGGAAGAGTAGGTGTCTTCTGAGACAAACAAATGGGGCTGGCAGCTTGACGTCTCAAGGCTGTCCAGCCCAACCTGTAACTTTCCTAAGGCTCACTTTACCTTATCCTGTCCTCTAATCTGCTTATGGGAAACATTGCCTAGCCTTCCCCTTGCTTGATTTCCCATCAGGGTGGAATGAGGATCCTTAGCAAAGAGGTTGGAAGTGCCCTCAGTTTCCACTGAGCACAAATGCGGAAAGAAACAAAAACCACCACAACAAAGAAAAAACAGAAGAAAAACTTCAATAGAAAGACTCTGAACTGTATTTTCTTTAGACCCACCTCCTATTTCTCAAAGTAAGAGATGTCGCCATTTTTATTTATTTTTGACTTTTCAAAGACCACTCATGATCTCCATTAACACCATCAACAATAGGAATTCATATAAAAATGACTTTGGAGTTGATTAAGCCAAATTCCCCATCTCTTAACTCAGCTTCATTCAGCATTCCAAGAAATTGTGCCCTCTTCCCCAGGCTCTGATGCTGGGAGAACCCCGGCAGCGGCGTGAGGTAAAACCTCATACGTTATTTGGTATTTTCCACTGTCAGGTCCAAGTTCATGGACCCAACCTGCTAAATCCTTTGACTCAGTCATGAATACTGACACACATCACCATGCCTCATAACACATCTTCTAAAAGCTTTCTGAAAAAGCCGCTGCGGGCAGGTCTTCCAGCCTCACCACAGCCAGCGTCACATTTTCCCTTCTGTGTCTTGGCTCTGGGTCTTCAGAAGAGACGAGACTTAACCACCCCAAACAAAGCCTGTTCACTGGGGGCCAGCAATTAGCTCACCAGCTAGAAGGTAGGCCGGAGTTGTCTGGGGTTGCTTCCAGCTCTGCTTTTCCCTCTTCCAGAAGTTCTCCCCTTTCTCTAAGAGCCCACACTCACTTACCACCAATCGAAGGGGTGGCACTTGTTATAAGAGTGAACTATTTAAAAACCTCATTTAAAGATGGTCAGACCAGTTCATAAATCATGTCTCCACACGGAGAAGGTCATGTGTTGACATATTTAGCAGCCGTCAGGGTGCTGTGGTTTCGCAGCTATGAGGGAAACTTGACCTTGTTGAAGTTGGAGCTTACTTCCTTTTTTAGTTATTGAATTAACGAAACTTTTGGCAACAAGCGGTGTTTTTCTTTAGACAACGTGCAATCCTTCTTCTTTACTCCCACCTACTTTTGTCTCCCTCCCTGTTCTTCCCAAAGAGACATTTTTTTAGATATGTATCCAACATTAGAAAAGCTTCCTGGGTACCCAGGCTGAAGCTGAGCAAGATCGAGATGAGACAAGCAATACATAAAGTTGTGGGCTTCCATTAACATTGACATGTGGGTGTTAGAAAAAGAAACACTATTGAAGGAAATATTTACTATGCTCATGGTAGTGCTGAAGCCTAGGTGTGTGCACCTTCATCAGTCTCTAAGTCAGCTTGACCACAGGTTTCAAAAATCAGAGATGACCACCGTTTAGTTAATGACACACCTTCATGTTTGGAGGTGCTACCACTCTCACACTGTGTGTGTGTGTGTGTGTGTGTGTGTGTGTGTTCTTATAGGCACTAGAGATGAGACAGCAAGACATCTTAGAACTGAGAAAGTTAGGATTTTAAAGAGAATAAATCTACCTTTCTTGTCTTTAGAGTAAAAATGTGATAGAGTTCTGGTTCAAATTTAGATTTGTCTTGATTCCAAAAGCAATATCAATGAAGAAAATGAAAACTGAGAATAATTTATTTATCGTTCCCACACGTATTTAGACACCCATTTAGCTTGTCTCCAGTTTGGCCTTTCCATGACTTTTCCTTAAGATAGCCCTACAGTCTTGCAAGACTGTGCTTCACATTCTTGTATCTTCAACACAGAACAAAAGACATCCCATGTTCTGATGACAAAACTACTATTGTTAGGCTCATGCAATATTTGAAAATATAGTCATCTGTTTCCAGTCAAAGAGAAAGTTTATTTCAATAATAGATTATAGTTGCTATTTCCTTTGGGCTACCAACCAGCTGCCAAATAAAGACAGAGAAACTTATTAACTATGAATGGTTGGTCTTAGCTTGTCCCACCAGCTCTTTTAACTTGATTTAACCTGTTTCTATTCATCTATGCTTTGCCTCGGAGATTTTCACCTTTCTTTCATTCTGTATGTCCCACTTTCCTGTTCTTCCATTGTCTGCCTGGCTGGCTTCTGGCATCTCCCTGGTATCTCTTTTCCTTTCTTCGCTTAAGCCTAAATTCCTCCTCCTACTTACACTCCTCTTGCCTGGAAGACTCATCTATGCTTTCTCTATTGCTATTGGCCATTGAGCTTTTTATCAGACCAATCAGGTGCCTTAGGGAGGCAAGGTAAAACATCAGCACCTCTTTACATAATTAAACAAATGCAACACAGTTTTACACAGTTAAACAAATACAACTCTTCACATAGCTAAATGAATGCAACACATATTTCCTAGTTAAAGAAATATTCTGCATCACAAACAACTACAACACATCTTTACATAGCTAAATAAATATTCTGAAACGATAGAGAAAAACATGGTTTTATGAGGGTTAATTATCCCCCTATCTGACTGTCGAGATTTCAGCGTTGTTTTTTCAATGGGAAATTGGGCCTTTGAAGTTACTTTCCAACATTCACATGTTCACATACCATAGAGGATAGAAGTCACTGAAAATACATAGTTACACACATGAGATCATGTGATGGCTGATCACAGTTGCAAACTTGATGAGATCTAGAATCACCTGGAGATGGGCCTTTGGGAATTATCTGTTAGGTTAATGAAAATGGCAAGATCTGCTTACTGTGGGTGGCAGCATTCCCTGGGTAGGATCCTGGACAGCTTAAAAAAGGAGAAAGCAAACAGAACACTAGTGTCTCTTGCTCTCTACTTCTTGAGGGAATGCGATGTGACCAGATGCTTCAGGCTCCTGCTGTGACTTCTCTGCCATGATGGATGGTAACCTCTGACTGTGAGCCAGAAAAAAAACCTCCCTTCAAGGGCTTTTGTCATGGTGTTTATAGAAGTAACAGAAAAAGTAACTAAGATACTGTGCTTCTAGGGAGTCTCACAAGGCAGATGTCAGGGCTTCTGATCCGTTCTGAGTCCAGTGCTCATCTCTTTGAGAAAATGCCAGTTATGAACTTAGAAATAAAGCATTTTGGCAATGTTTTCCTGTATCTTTCAAATGGCCAGACCCCAAATACCCCACTCAGAATTAATTAATATGTACTATGCTAGGTGATATGATTTTGGGGAAAATTATGAAAAATTATTTTATATACCAATCACAGTTATTTAAATTCAGTGAGATAAGTAGCATGATGTGGACTTGGTAAAAAGAACAGTAAGGATAGAAACCAAATTCTTGTTTTTGCCTTAGGTAGTAGGAAATGTGTTGATACGGAGGACTACTTAACATGAGACTGGAAAGATGAATAAAATTTTGTCTGATGGGCAATAAGTAAGGAGAGTTCAAACACAGGGGAAATGCCGACCTAGGAGTACAAAGTGGAGCACATCGAATGTGAGGCAGTCATGGTGGGCAACAGCCAGACCATGATGGATTTTAACACAGGAGCTAGCAGTATTCTGTATCTTCCGTTGTTTCAAATCGGTTTGCTCATATGCAAAAAGCTTGTGGTCAACTTCACTGGCAAACTCTAACTGGATTTTGTAAGTGAAATCATTTAAAACACATTTCGGAGGACCAGGAACATAGAACTGAATCAGAAAAACATATAAAACACTGAGAGAAATGTGGTGTTAACCTAAAATCACAGGAATTAGAAAAGATTCTTTGAAGCCTTTCGAAATGAATCTGACAACAAAGATGAGACCAATGATCAGAAAAAAAAGAAAGAAAAGAAAAAAAGCAAACACAGATATAAAGTTCTTGTCATACAGGTCTTCCATTTGTTTGGTTAGAGTTACTCCAATATTTTATGCTATTTGTGGCTATTGAGAAGGGTGATGTTTCTCTAATTTCTTTCTCAGCCCATATATATATAGTGTACAGGAGGGCTACTGATTTTTTTTAGTTAATCTCATATCCTGTTACATTGTTGAAAGTATTTATGAGTTGTAGGAATTCCTTGGTAGAATTTTTGGGGTCACTTATGTAAACTATCACATCATCAGCAAATAGTGAAAGTTTGACTTCTTCTCTTCCAATTTGTATTCCCTTGATCTCCTTTTGTTGTCTTAGTGCTCTAGCTAGAACCTCAAGTACTATATTAAATAGATATGGAGAAAGTGGACAACCTTGTCCTGTTCCTGATTTTAATGGAATTACTTTGAGTGTCTCTCCATTTAGTTTAATGTTGGCTGTTGGCTTGCTGTATGTTGCCTTTATTATGTCCAGGTATGTATGTTCCTTGCACCCCTGCTCTCTCCAAGACCTTTATCATGAAGGGGTGTTGAATTCTGTCAAAGGTTTTTTTCAAATGGCTAAAAGACACTTAAGAAAATGCTCTTTAGTCATCAGAGAAATACAAATCAAAACAATTCTGAGATTCCAAGATCAAAAACACTGATAACAGCTTATGCTGAAAAGGATGTGGGACAAAGGAAATACTCCTCCATTGCTGGTGGGAGTGCAAACTGGTACAGCCCCTTTGGAAATCAGTATGGCAATTCCTCAGAAAATTAAGAAACAACCTACTTCAAGGCCCAGCAATACCAGTTTTGGGTATATACCCAAAGGATGCTCAATCGTACCATAAGAACATGTGCTCAACTATGTTCATAGTAGCATTGTTTGTCATAGCCAGAACCTGGAAACAACCTAAATGCCTCTCAACCAAAGACTGGACAAAGAAAATGTGATACATTTACACAATGGAATACTACACAGTGTGGAAAAAATAATGACATCTTGAAATTTGCAGGCAAATGAATGGATCTAGAAAACATCATTTTGAGTGAGGTAACCCAGACCCAGAAAGACAAATATCACATGTACTCACTCATAAGTGGTTTTCAGACATAAAACAAAAGAAAACAGCTTACAATTCACAACCCCAGAGAACGTAGACAACAATGAGAATCCTAAGAGAGACATAGATCTAATCTACAAGGGAAGTAGAAAAAGACAGGATCTGCTGGGTAAAATGGGAGTATGAGGATCATGGGACAGGGTAGAGGAAAGCAGGGAGAAGGAAAAGGAGTAGAGAAAAATATATAGTTCAGTAAAACAATTTTAAAAAGCGAACAGTCTGATTCACGTCTTTAAATGATAGATTTATTGTTGTGAAGGTAGAAATTAGTTTCTTGGCAGTTCTTATCTAGGCAACATACAGCATCATGAGAAAATGAGTGTTAAGGAAATATCAAAACAGAGGTACTGAGATACATCAGAAGACACGACAATAGTGAGCATACATATACCGAATGGTGAGTAGTCAGGGGTGAAATCGGAAGGGAGTAGACTCAACTGTACTTCTCAGAGTGAGATCCATCAAACATATTAAAGATGCAGATGTAGAAAACAGGAAGGACATGATTAGTAATCTCAGACTTCATATCTCTGCATTTCTCTATTTAAATACCTTTATGAAAAAATGCATAGAGAAAGTAGATTCTGTTTGGAACTTCACATAAAACATCCATGGATAGAATTACACCAAAAATAAGCCTAACACTGAGGCACACATACAAGCTTCAATACTCATGAAAGATTAACAACATAATGACTTAAGCTTTTAAGTTTATAATCCAATATATTTAAAATCAATAATGAATTTATTTACTTATTCATTTATTTATTTTGAAGAGTAGGGTTTTACTCTGCAGCCCAGGCTGGCTTGGAACCGATTATATAGTACAGGCTGGGTTTGAATGGCTCAAACAGGAATATAAAAAAAAGTAAGACAATCATATATCAAGAAAACCAAATACATATTTCTTAAAAATCTTTTCACAAAATAGGCAAGTGTAAGAAATAGTTTGAGCTAAAGAAAAAGGAAATATATATAATTTGGGGGTCATCACTAAAGCATATTTTGCAATGAGATATATAGATTTAAATGTTTGTCATAATGTAATAAGTTCAAGAAAGTAGGAAATCATGAAGTTCTTGAAAAACATAAAAGGCAAATAACTCACATATAGAAAAATAACCACAAAATAAAGTAGTAATTAGAGATTTACAAATTGGTCCAGGAGCAGGCAGCATTAAGAGAAATTTCTTCCAAACTTTTGGGGACTGGTACTTTTTAATCTTCAAGAATCACTCACAAAATTAATAGGAGGCTACAATCAAAACCCCGCCCAACTCATTTTAGATGTTAGTGTAATCGTGGTTCTACAAGAGAATTATAAAAACATATCTTAATAGAATAGTGAAATTTTCAAAAAAAAAAAAGATCTCATTAGACCCAAGTGTATATTTAAACTAATTCACTTCAGTCTGATAGATTAAGCTCACAACTGGACACTGGCAGATCCTTCATGCAGCGTGAGGCTATTAAAGGAGGACATTGTGTCCTGTCTCAACTGATGTAGAAAGGAAATGTCTAATGAAGTTCAACACCGCATTGGCAGCAATTCTTACATTAAAACTCGGCTACTTGAGGTAACTGGTGATGTCAGACCAAGCATTGGAGCAGTAGTTTGCAGAGATTGAGAGTTAGGCGGCTTGTGTTTCTGGTGTTCAGAGAGCAGAGGTCTTCAGAGAACCAACAGGAGATGTAGGGAGTCTCTGAGGAGGTGTAGGGGGTCTGTGAGGAGGTGTAGGAGGTACAGGGGGTCTGTAAGGAGGTGTAGAGGGTGTAGGGGATCTGTGAGGAGGTATAGGGAGTGTAGGGGGTGCAAGGGGTCTGT